>JAOBYE010096227.1:9391-19978 GCA_025403585.1 Parazoanthus swiftii
TCGGCATATAATTGACGACGGTTATGAGTTGACTGCGTGTCGGCTGAACGTCGGCTGTGAGTTGACTGTGTGTCTGGTTTGTCGGCTTAACGTCGGCTGTGATTCAGCTGTGTTGAAGTTATGTTAGTTGGTTATGTGAAGTAGCTATATGTCGGTCGCATATGTTGGCTTTGTGTCAGCATGGGGAGGTGGCATAATAATATTAAGCTTGTTTCCCTATAATTGCTGCAAACAAATTAATGCGCGCTTGAAAAGCAAATCCAAAAGAAATGCGAGACAAAACAAATTTGACTTAAGTTTTTTAAACACAAATGAAAATCAAGTTTTTCCAAGTTAACGCAAGATTGTATCTGTGCCAAAACTTAATATCAAAAGAATAATAACCATGTCGTACTCGGAAAACTAAAAAAGAGAAACAATAAATTATAGAACTATCAGGAGATAACAAGATAAACTGTAGATTTTTAAATCTTAAGTGTGTAAATCATGATATAAAATGTCAACTTATCAACTTCAGTGTGTCAATGAACGAAGAAGGCCTTAATACCGAAAACCGTAAAATGAAAAAACGATGTGTGTATTTTGACCAAAAAGAGTCGACATATAATACTTTCCCCGTAGAGTTTGGAACTACGATGGTCCGGGCAAAAATCGCTCGTACAACGAAAGGCAAACGCTCGAAACGTCAGCTTTGCAAAAACAACTGAGCCATGATATGATATCAACCTTTTTTGGGTTAAACCAGATAATTGGCTTACCTATAGTCGCATAAAAACCAATTTTTGTAAAAACCTTGCAGTCTCCCGGTAAACATACGATAGTTTATTTAAAAAGAAATTAATTATATTGAGAAACATAATAACTTGATTTGAAGAGGATCACAAGTGAACTGCTCCCTTACCTCGATCTTGCCGCAAGATTTTTTCGGAATAAACGAGGTCGTTTTTGTTTCTGTTCAACTTATTATACAAGACACACAGCGCTTGTTTACCTTTCATATTTCAATGCTGGAGTAACTCTTTGTGTATTTACCCAGTATTAAAGATGTATGCGTTTTAGTTGAACTAAACATCGGTCATTCTTGATTCCTTGTTTCAACTTGAACAAGAACGAAAACATGCGAAGTCAAACGACTGTCACGACGTACAAAATCGAAAAATGCACAATAATCCTAAACTCAAAAGCCGTCTCCAAAATATAAGCTGTAAAACAAGTCTCGCGTTTCGCACTTATCGAATGAAAAGAGGATTTCCGATAAAACGTTACTGCACAAAAACAGTTTGTAAAATAACAATATTAAAATCTGCGGTAACAAGGTGTAGAATTGTTGTATTCTTCAGCATTTTCCGTTTCCTTTGCGGGTTTAACTGACTTTTGTTTTCATCCCGATGAACATGTTTTTCTATCCATTGATGACGGTAAGTAAAAGGTATTCTTCTATAAGCTCCTTTTGACGGGAGTTTGGTTTCGCAGCGCTATAAAATTCTGAATCGCAAATCGAGGCGGCTATGTTTGTGTTTTAGACAAGTAGGAATGAAGTAACACAACTTGAATGTGAACCAAGCTTCAGTGTGCTTTGCTTGGGATACTGAACTCTCTGCAAGATTACTTGCTCACATCGAACAAAACAAAAGCTAAATTAGCTTTACAAACCAACTGAATAAACTATTATAAGCTGCACGTTCGAGCAGAATGTTTAAGAACAAAAATTTGATCTATTACCTTAGGGTTTGCCGGCTGTTTCATTGCGATAACACCTTTGTTAGGTCTTCAGACGGTTTATAGTTCACAATGAATAACTTTACCCCTGAATAGTATTTGTGATAGGTCGCCATCACATCCAGAAACATGGCGGCTAAACGGAAGCCCGAAATGAACAAAAATTTGAATAGTGCGATAGTCGCTGATTATCGTGACAGTACAAATATTGTACAATGTTCACGTCAGAGACATCTGTCACTTTCTCCAGGAACGGAAGTGGAAAACCGAGTTATTGCCTGGCATAAGCGTTGCCATGGATACGGCACTAACAAGACAGAAAGAACAAACGAGAATTAGGAACTTTTGTTACGAGAGATTGAGTCTTAGCTTCAGAGGTTATATTGTTTTGTTTTTGTTTTATTTCGCAAAGAAGATGCTTTGTAAATGCAGCGATATGTTTGGCTTAAAATCTCACTTTCATCCACGGCCGGGCCTAAATCAAACCGCTCGCAAATCTCTACTTTTCTGTGAGATATAACAGTCAACGATTCGTCCTTTTGGATTAACAAAATTCTTTGTTGCGCATGAATGATGAATAAACTTTATAATAGATAGGTACGCGTATACTGTTTCAAATTAAAGGTTGCAAACCAACTAATTGGTGATCATCCTTTGGTATATGGGATTGCAATTTTTACGGGATAACCATGACTTGAAACATTAGAAGTATAGTAGGAAGTATGCATATATTTGCCTACTCGAGGCCTCTGGAAGCAAATTGCTGCTGCTCATTTTTGCCTTGGCAAAATGGCGTATTTTGAGTTCTGAAGCCGAGAGGAAAGAGTTGGTTGGGGGTGGGGGTGGGGTGGCTTTGGGTTGTCAGAAAAGGTATAGCTAAAACGAACTTTACAACCAACAAGTGAATAACAGACTGGTCAGTGATTGGTATTCATAGATTATCACAACCTTGATCTTTATACCAATTGCATGAAGGTCACATGATGGCCGACAAGGTGATCTTCGAGAGAGACTTGAAGCCGGTGTTCGTGTTTGTTAAAGACATAGGCCAAGGGTGGCTTGTTGTCTGGTGAGTATGCATATTGTTACTAACTACTTATTTCGCCTTACTTGTATTTTCATACTTTGTAAATCAACAGCATTGACTGAAACAGGGCGCTCTGTTCTGAAACTAGTGCGCCATCGTATTTTCGAACCCAGAGCCCACACCACCTCCAGCCATTGGCTTGTCGCATCTGTTTCTTGCACATACATGCTATGTGTTAAACAAAACTAAAACTTCTCATCTCTCGCGTTGCAGGGCGATTGAATTTTCTATTTCGTGGTTATTTTGAGACTATTTAAATGATCTATGCCACGTTTGATGAGTATAATGAGGACTAACGACGCACAAATGCATAGAGGCTGCAAGAATTTCACGAGCCAAAAGTCAGAGAATCTCTGACTTCTCCCACCGATGCGATTAGAACCATTCTTTTGGCCAGGGATCGTGTGGGCTCTGGATACAAAATGGCGCCATCTACCTTCGTATTTCTCTAGCTACTTTTTTCAAGGCACTAGCAACATTCTTATTTTGGCAGCCCACAATGTTAAGTGCCTCTCTCAGCCATCTGACCTCAGTTTCTAGAACAAGAAGTTTTTTACGAACGTCTTTCAGTTCACTACATTTATTTTCCAGCTTGTTGGTAAGGTGGCAGTTATCTTCTTTAGTGGTAATCAGCAAATCCTGAATTTCGTGATACTTCATTTTATACTCTTGTAGTTCCACATTTTTACTTTCACTAAAACAGCGTATCTCCTCGAGCTCCTTTTTATTTTCAGCCAAAGCCTGGTGAAAAGCTGCACACTTTTCTTGGCTATGAATGTGTTCGCGATACATCAAGTTAAGTTCATGCGAAAGTGCTAATATTTGGTCAAACTTGTAAGAGTCCATGGAGGTCTTATTTTCCTTCGAAGGCTCTTTGTTTTGAGAACTCGAGAGTTCATTTTCCAGCCCCTTGATTTGCTGTCTTAAAACTTCAATTTCATCTTTCAACGATTTTATTCGACTGCACTCTTCGTTAACCCTGTTCTGTAACGCGTCGATAGTAAGTTTGAACTCCTTAATTTCGCCTTGGTGAAGCTCTGAAGCACTTCGCAGCTCTTTCCGAATAGTTTCCTTTTGATCAGCGTGTTGTTTCGCCTTCTTCTGCCACAATTCCATCTCCCTCACAGCTTCCATAGCTTGATCATTTGCGACAGCAATTTGCTCACGGAGGTTTCTACAATCCGAACGGCTTTTTGCCAAAGCGCCATTCAAACTGTTCACTTCTTCTTCCAAGTCCAAAGGCTCGCCTTTCGACTCTTCAGCCAAGCGCTCAAAAGCTTCAGTTTTTGCCGAATGATCGCTTTCTCTTTCCTCCAGTTCAGCAACTCTATCTTCCAATATCTGGACTTGTTCTCGACGTCTTTCCCTCTCAGTGTTCAACTCTTCTTCCAGTTTATACTTTTCTATCCAATCGTCTTCCAGTTTAGATTTGTACACTTCCAGCTCAGCGCTTTTCGTAGATAGCAACTTAGTTGCTATGTAAAGTTCCGACTCGATTTCACCTAGCTCACGATGACAGAATTCACATAAAGTGGTCTCATTATTGCTACTATTTTTATCCGCCCGCGACAGTTGTACCTTTTCGGTGTCATTATTGGAAATCTCGGTTTCCTTGTTGCTCGAATCCGTGGATGTTTTGGTGGCATCTGGACCACAAGATTCCTTGTCACTCCTCGTTAAAGGTGCCGGTTGTGAAATCTCCTCGCCATCAAAACTCAGTCGCACGTTTTTGCCGTCCAGCGGCACAATGGTCCCCTCGGGAGTTCGAATCCTGACAATTTCACTGACGCTCTTACATCCTTGAGGGCTTTCAACCCGTATCGAGATATGAGTCATTTCCAGGGTATGGGCAAAACGCCGAGATTTTTTTTCTTGGCGGCAGCTAAAACTATTGAGGATGTTTGTTTCGCTGTCATTATGGCCGGTCATAAATATTAATATTACACGCCTTGTCAGTCGTTTTGCAGGTACCTTGTTAAAACACAGCGGACCACCTGTTGCCGGCTGTAGCAGTTGATAGTAAATTGCCGCCTTGCAGTATATTAAGTTCATTTTTCTCACGTTTTTAAAATTTAAAAAACAAATAACATTTGAACACTTTGCTTTTCAAGATAGGCGACAAGTCATTTTCCAGTTCAAATTTGAGCCGTTCTGTTTTCACTAAAACTACTTCTGGATTGGAAAGAGAAAAACGCTTTTTGAAACCGAATCTAATTCCTTTTAAGAACCCTGAAAGCATGCCGAGTTGTCCGATGACACCCAGTTACTACACAGCGATGACATGCGTCACTAGGCCCCAGTGAACCACGGCAATGACATGCCCCAGTGAGCTGGTACTAGAAGATGAGGACGCGTACGCGTGCGTGTAAATTTTCCCGCCTCAACTCACTGTTTTCCCGCGCTCTTCATGGTCATTCCGCCGGAGTAGTAAATGAGTAATGTATTTAAATCAAAATGGGTCGGGCTTGGTTGAATTGACGGATGGAAAGCGCCCCAAGTCACTGTTTTGAGAGCAATGTCCATGAACTTAAAAATGACAAATCTGGTTAAAAGCTGATTTTAAAAACTGAGTAATATTTACATACTCAGTTTGGGAGTGCTTTAGATTAAAGGAACATTTAAAATATTTTCCCAAATTAGCATGACTGTTGTTAATTTAACAGATGAACCATAATAACCGATGTTCCACAATTGTTTTTTTTATTTGTTTCCCAACCACTTGAAGGTCACTCAATCACTTAATGTCTACAACTGTAATCTGCTCTTTTATCATACTATAATGAACATCAACCAAAGATTTGTTGTCATGGCAACAAGCAGGGTAAAATGACAAGACGTGTTGGTCACAGTTTTGCGATGGGTTTATCCGCAGAAAATACTCCAACCATCTCTCATAAAGATTGCGATGTGGGATCCCTGTGGTATTTCTAGGGAGACTTATGGATATTGCCAACATGCCTCCAATACTCTGTTCTGTTTCTTCCCTGCAATTATAAGATTCACTTGGTGTTACAAAATAATCTTTAACATGGGAGGGTGGGTGATACAAAATAATCTTTTACATGGGAGGGTGGGTGATCTTTCTACTTATAGTTTTCATTAGGATTTTTTTAAATGATTTTTTTACACTTCAAATGTAAATCCAAAGTCCAAAGCTCTAATAGACATTAGAGCTTTGGATTTTGAACTCCGCGCAATAACTACAACTCCTCAAGAAGTGAGTGTTCTAAAGCAATTAGACCAACATCTTAGCTCCTTGGTCTTTTGATGTGGGCAGATTTCAGGGCTGCTTTGTTCAAAGGTCAGATAACTTTGTCCAGTGGATAAACTCTATCGAGCAGATAAAAGTTTGTTCAATCAAAACTAAGACCATCAGCTGTGTAAAGCTACCCATACTTTGAACAACTGTACACAAGTAAGAATATACAACCAACTTAGTGCCAAATGTGACACATGCCTACTAACTGCAATAATTCTTCTTTCCTCTACAACTGTAGACCAATTAAGACAAAGTTACTGTTATACTATTATTAATACTATTATCATTATTATTATCATCATCATCATTATTATTATTATTGTTAGTATTATCATATTATGAACCTATTGCCTGTCAACAAAAAAGCCAAAACTGTAAGAGAGCAATCCTTTGTTTCATCTCAGACTAGGATTGGTGGTTTTAAAGTTTGGGGTTTGGGGGTACAGGTTTTAAAATCAATTGAAAGTGGGTGGTACATTTTTCATGCACAATTAAGGAGACTTGTGATTTAAAAGAGTTTACTTTGAATTTATTCAATATCGTTTAGTAGAACACAGAATATGGCTTGGAAGTCTGATAACCTGCAATATGTCATCTATAAGATAACATTTCCTTCCAGAAATTGGCTGGGTATCATTGCATCCGTCTGTACTTTGTGAGGAAACAGGAATGGGTGCATTCCAGTTTCAACTGGAAAAAGGCAGGGGGGTGTAGAGTTTCTTCTTGAAACTTATCAAGTGGGGTACAGATCTCATAACTATAAATTTTAGAAAACCAACCCCACCCGAATAAACGATCACGAGTTCAAAGTTGCCAGGTATATAACTACAATAATTTTTATATAAAGAGTAAGCACTTGAAAGTGTAAATCATCACTTACAGTTTTTTCATTTCAAATGTAAAAGCGTCAGCTGTATATGCAAGAACTCTCGCAATAAATGACAATTCCTGGCCTTTTGCAGCTCCACCAAAAAAGTGGTCGATATCGTCAACAATTACTGCATGAAACAGCTTTTGCGTGGCAACATGAATGGACGCCATGTATTTCAGAAATTCCGCACGTTCTTCTAAGTAAACCATTTGAATAAACTTCAATGTCTGGCTGGTTTGGTGAGATCTCCCTGATACTCTTAACGGAAGCCTTTCAAATTTTCGTGGGCTCACAAAAAGCACATGCCTGCCTTCTTCTGCAAAACTCAGAGCAAGTTCAAACATTAATGAAGTTTTACCGCAATTCGGGGGACCACACAACAAAAATTTGGTCGACTTAAGAGCTTCTTTTTCCAAAAGGAACTTGAAAGAGTCTTCTTGGCTGTCATCTCTAACATGAGAGCGGGAAGGAGAAGAAACATTAAACAATCTAGAGAGCATTATGTCCGCACTGCAGCTACGTTGGAACACACGCGAGCGGCCATATTGATAATTCGCGGGATGGCTGAGCAGCCAGGCGAGCAACCGAGCAACCGCGCGACAAATAATCTCGCTGTTCAACCTGACTGGTTTTACAGAGGTGTAACCAAGTTACTTCCACAAATTGCCTTGTGTTCTTGTATTAAGCTGCACTGAAGATTAACTAAGCTATTAAGGTAAGTGTCAATGAATGGAAGCATAGACAAGCAAATAGGAAAACGTTTGAAACACTCGATTCCATGAGAGTCACAAGGGCAGTGGATTTTAAAACACTTTGTTGTCTAAAGTTGTTTATGTTCATTACTGTTGTGAAAGTCAGTGACCGGCCTCAGATAAAACAGATAGAATGACGGAGTTACTTATCGAGGAATAATGACAATTTTGCGAGATTGCGCGGTATTTTATGTCCTTTTCTAATAAATTCGGTTTATTCAAAATCAGTAGAACATGATTGAACTTTGCACTGGTGAAGTGTAAACATACTGAAGTCATGATTAGCTGCATCCGAGTGAGTCACCGCCTTCCTGAACAAACAGATTTCAATTTCAGTCACCGTTTTAAAACTTGGTGTGTACAGAAATATCTATACAGTACAGGACAAGGGTTAGTAATTGAAGATGATTTTGGCAGCTCTCAATTTGACGTTTTACTTTTGAAATTCGCATTGTGCTCTACTATTGGGCCTATTGTGTTGGTCGGAAGCAGTGAGTCCATTGACTGTATGACTATATTCAAGACTTGAGTGGCCGGCCAAACTAGTCCATTTTAAAACGGAACTGCCTGTTCAGGTAATGGTGCACGATTGCAACGGTCAGTGCCTGAAACTATACAGTGAATAATTGAAATTCTATATAATATTAATGTGCAGCGGTAGCAATAATAATTCAAATATATTTACGTCGTTCTATTTATGTCATGGCAAACCAAGTCAAGCGTAGCGTTTCCACCAACTGATATCGAAATCAAGAATTGTTTTCATTGCAAGCTCACCAGCGTTTTCTTTTATAACAAACACTACAAACAGCCTCATTTACATATTTTCTCTCTGGGTTTCTTTGAGCAGAAATAGTTGATAAATTGCAAGATAGCTACTGGAGTGGGTGCTTTATTTATGACGACTTAAAGCAAACAACCACACTCGGGTATCTTACGAGTATAACTGAAGCAATACGATTTCAGAGAATCTATAAATAATATAGTTGCTCTAAAGTACGATTTCTTTGTTTCAACTGTTTGCCGAGTTCCTTCGGGAGTGGTTGTCGCGCTATCGCTCCTCTACTGGTACGGAACGCGCTCGTTCGCCATCCTCAAGAAGCTGAATCTTCCTGGCCCTAAACCGCACGCATTTGTTGGAAATCTTCCAGATGTAAAAAAAGCTGGGGGCCTACACAAATTTATGCTCCAGTGTGTTGAAACGTATGGGAAATGTTTCGCCATTTGCTTTGGGAAACAGGTTTCCATAACCGTTGCAGATCCAGAGATTGCAAGATAGTTACTGGAGTGGGTGCTTTATTTGTGACGACTTAAAGCAAACAACCACACTCGGGTATCTTACGAGTATAACTGAAGCAATACGATTTCAGAGAATCTATGAATAATATAGTTGCTTTAAAGTACGATTGCACCAGTTGTAATCATAATTTACTTGTTTTTATAATGTATATGTATCTTCTGTAAGAAAATTTAACCTTGACATGTGACGATAGAGCTATTTGTCTGTAATCCGGCGTGCATATGTCTCGGTACCTGCCTCAGAATTTCGGATGTTGGGTGAAGGGAAGGAGGGGGGGAACCCCAATTTTGAAAGGGGGAGTGGTGCCAGGAAAGGCTTCTGTGTAAACCAAAGATGATTTGCAGTGGTTTTCTTATAAAATATCTCCATTAATTGCCCACGAAGAGGCGGGGGGGGGGCAGCCCTATGGGTCCCTTCCCAAAATCCGTCCCCACTGCCCCTCCCTCATTCCGTTTGCAGTTGAAAAAACATCCATCGTGTCTTTGTCTCTAACCTTATCACTGCTCGACGTCTCGTACATAATCTTTCATAGTCTTTAACCTGCGTTCCGAATCTCCTCGGTTTTCCCTCATCAACAACAAAAACAACTAAAACAAATCCCTCCTATTTTGTTGCCGGATTAGGAGAAGAGAGGGCAATGGTGTGTGACGCTCCACCACACTCCCCAACGTTTAGTTTAACATACCTACCTCTCGGTTATTAACCGATTTATTTCACTTTAAAACACCTATTTGCCTTTTTCAGCTCCCAGACACACCCTCCTCATGTAAGACAGTTTCCGACGGCCCTTATTTAAGTCTAATCCTCCCTTTGTTTTCTTTTCTTGAAACCTAGGAAAGAACAACGAAGCAGTGTCGCAATGATTGGCGCAGTTCAAAACCATATTGAAAGCAGCTCTTTGTTTCAATTGTTTGCCGAGTTCCTTGGAGTGGTTGTCGCGTTATCGCTCCTTCTCTACTTGTACGGAACGCGCTCGTTCGCCATCCTCAAGAAGCTGAATCTTCCTGGCCCTAAACCGCACGCATTTGTTGGAAATCTTCCAGATATAAAAAAAGCTGGGGGCCTACACAAGTTTATGCTCCAGTGTTTTGAAACGTATGGGAAATGTTTCGCCATTTGCTTTGGGAAACAGGTTTCCATAACTGTTGCAGATCCAGAGATTCTAAAGCAAATCATGGTGAAAGAATTTTCCAATTTTCGAAATCGCAATCAAAATCGTACTGATCTACCTCCAATGCATTTAAATGTGCTGGCCGCAAAAGACGAAACTTGGAAAAGGATTCGCAACACACTGACTCCAGCTTTTAGTGCGGCCAAGCTGAAGAACTTGACTGATCTCATGGAAGTAGCCGCTGACACCCTTCAGAACAAACTAAAAGAAGTTGCCGATACAGGTATGAAGTGGAACCTGTGATCAAGATTTTAAAAGCTAGTAATATTTTTCTACTATTGTTACTGCTACCGCTACTTTGATACTAATGCAGCTGCTGCTGCTGCTGCTACTACTACCACTACCGCTACCAATACTACTACTACTACTGCTACTACTACTACTACTACTACTACTACTACTACTACTACTACTACTACTACTACTAC
>JAOBYE010096338.1:0-19974 GCA_025403585.1 Parazoanthus swiftii
GTTGTGTTAGCTGAAGTCATGGCTTTTTTATATCTGTATATATAGGTTGTAAAAAGAAAAGAGGATGATATACTCTGTTGAGAAAAAAGCTGTCTAGAACATATAAGTATATTCACTTGGTTTATAGCAAAACCAGTTACTGACAAACAATGCTCTCTCATTTCTCCGTACCCGTTTTTAGCAATAGCAATTTGTGAAAAATACATAAAAACGATTTTTGATATTGACGTTATAAGTTTATACATTTAAGAGACCATAATCATTTTATAAAAACATATAGACATTTTATGTAACAAAATGATTAACTTGTACACTTAGTCAATACATTGGACTTGAATAAATTGTAACTATTTAAATGTTGCGTTTCCTCTTTACAAATTCTTTCTCTGGTACCCTTATTTCTTAGGTTATACATTAAATATCCATATGCAAAGATGTATATTTTTTTCAAATTAATACTTTGTTGGACGAACCCTTTTGAAGTCTTTTGCCCTCTCGCCATTTGGCAACTTGTCCAATGTAAACCGTAATCGGTTTTCGCCTTTGTTTCTTTCTTGCAAGAAAAAGGTAAGTGTTTTTATTACTCACATGCAGTAATGTCATCCTTTGATTGTTTCTTCCGAAAATGTAGTACAGAGTAATGCTTAAATTTCAGCCTATTTCAGCTTAGTACAGAAGCTTATTGTTTTTGCTGTTTTTGTCGAGAAAATTTCCGGTGCGAAACGTCAGTAGCTTTTGAAAAGGCAACCCACATCACCGTTATCAATGAGTCATCTCTTCCGAGGCTGTAAAAGTAATGCGGCAAACTCAATTTGTTCCAGTTTTATACAGAAGACGGCGATTAAACTTCTGAAGGACACTTCTCTTCAAGCTGATGTGCTTTTTGGTGAAATCTCGCGCTGTGAATTGCATTAAAATTGACGAGATATGAAAGAGCCGCCTTTAAATGTATTCCCATTTGCAAACGCAGAAGCTATACGAATTTTGTGAAATTCATTTGATAATCTCACTTTATTCCGAATGAGAATGAAAGCAGCCATTTTCAACATCCCCACTCTTTTTTTCAACTTGACGAAACGTGTATGTACTTCACTGAAAGATAACGCAGTTATTCACGGGTGCTTTCTTTGCTATTTAAATATTCAAGATTTAGCGGTCGTTAAATTTCTTTAATGAGAAAAACATTATCTCTCTAGCGTCAAACAGACTGAGTCCTTCAGTGCAGGAGATGAGGGGACATTAACATGAGTGCAGCTGTCTTCCGATGTGCAGTTTTTGTGTTGTAATTGCAGGCTTTGATATATATTTATTTTTGTGATAATTTGACCGTTCTCCTGCTGCCAGAACCCGTAAAACTGCACTTTATATCTGTAATGAAGCTTCGACATAGATCCGAGGTTTTCTACCTATTTACTTAGTAAAGTTTAATTTTACTCTTCCGTGAATGCGATTCTTCTCAGACTTCTATGAAACAATGTTCGTTATAAAAACAAACTTAGGTAATTACGTGTTTTAAAGTAAGGTTTACAAAATTTAAACATGCAACACCTAACAGGTTTTGGGTGTTTACGAGCAGACAATGTAATCTACAAGATAACGGATTACAAGGCATTTTCTGTCTGTTTCACTGCAAATAATATATTTCTTTCTAAGTAAGTCGTCATTAGTTTTGTTTCTCTGAATACATATTTGCGTTAAATAGGCTTAACCTCTGCTCTAAAATTGTGTGCATTCGGCTTTTCTGTTTTTTTTTTAAACTGAACAAGTTCAGACTGAGTTAAAATTACGAGTCAGTTATATTTTGACTGTCAATCAAAAGTCAGTGAGCAGCGGTTGATTCCGAAATGGACGAAGCTTTGCAATTTAACCGAAACGCCGAAAAAAAAACAAGAAAAAACTGCTAAGTGGCAATGTTCTAAATGATTTTGCATGTATATCTCGGTAAGTAATGGAGAGAATGACCCCATAATCCACCAAGAGACAAATAAATTTACACGCGACCAGTATATGCATCAAGGATGCAGTCAATTCCTTTATTTCAGTGACTTATGGTTCGAACGATATATTCCCATACAAAGTCTCTTAAATTCCATCCAATAAGGCTTTACGTAGCAATAACCATATATTATAGACTAACACAGAGCTTAGATGACCTGTGTCAAAACTATTTGGTTTCTTCAAAATCGAAGAAGTAGTGAGAAACATTGAATGATACAATAACAAATCCCGTAAGAAAACAACTAAACATCTGCTTGTCTTGGATTATAATTCACATTTGCCCAACGTTGGTATGATCATTAAAAACAGTTTGCATCTACTTCACGACTCGATTGTTTCCTTCAGGCTCTATGATTTCATCTTTTAGTTGTCTACATCAAAGAAACCTCAAAAAGACCTTGTCTCTCCGTCTTAAAAAGAGCACAACAACCAGAGTTCAAAATGGTTGATTTCGTGCACAGTCTCTACCAAAATTTATCGAAAGAAACTAGAGGCTTTCACTATATCTGCAAAACAAGTATAGGTGTCATGCTACCAAAAAATGGAATTCAAAGAATGAAGATTATCTAATCACTTGCAAGAAATGTTCATTGCAATAAAATGAACCCTCTAGCAGAGATTCCGAAGTAGTGAATACGAACGTGGGAAAGAAATTTCTGAATGTAGCAGGTAAACGCCGCTTTCCACCAAGCACAAAAAACGTTTCAGCAAAATATTCAACAAGAAACACTATAAAGTTAGTTCAGTTAGTTGAGTTGTGCTGCAGTATCATAATATCTGTTTTGGAATGTACAAGCCCTGTTTGTGCTGCTTTATATACCGCAGTACCTAAAGGAGGTCATCGATACAGTACAAAAAAAGGGCTTTGCGTATTATTGTTCTAGATGCTCATTATCAGGATGTCCTTGCTTCATCCGGCATTGCTACTCTCTCCCAGAGGAGGAAGAAGCATGTGTGAATTTCATAAAGCGTGAAGCCTCTTCATCACCTTTATTGAGTGCTTTAGTTCCACGTGCATCAATTTTAACTTATTTTTAACTTTTTTGGTCTTTTTTAAAAAAAGACCATACGGTCTTAGGTCAGACTGAAGAATACCAGTGCGCCTTCTACCTAGTACCAAGCGATTCGCGGAATTATGTACTATTAAATTTCGAGAACATTTTTCGCAATGATATGTGGGTCCTCTTGCCTTCCATACTCAGCCTAATTATGTATCGTCATTATTAATGTAACTAAACTAAACTAAAAACCTAGAACAAAACAAAATTTTAGTTAACGTCGTTGTGCTGGGAGTGGTTGCCCATTCTCTCAAGCCAGTGGCTTATGTTTAATCGCTCGACGGCACAAATCATGGCGTGACCTACCTTGTAGCTGAGCTTTAAGCTGCTTGAAGGCAATAAAATATACTTACTTACTTACTTACTTACTTACTAGTACTTACTTATATGCTTACTTACTAAAGATTCTTGTAGTTTTATGCCAAATGTAAAGATGATTATCGAAAGAAACAACAAAAGGAAGTTAAGATAACGAAACCAAATATGAGAAGAACTGCAGCTTTCCGAAAAAATACAACATGTCCCTTAGCTCGGATCAAACGGAGATTTCTTAAAGAGCGTTATTTATCAAGCCACAGTAACATGCGTAGGACAAACAGCCACAGACTTCAAATCTAGATATAGAAACCGCAAAGCCTCTTTTAAGACAGAAACTAAACGCAACTCAACTGAGTTAAGTAATGACGGGTAGCAACATAAATTTCAAATCACATTGAAATAATTATCCACACTACACAAATGTGACGAAAAGGTGTAATTTGTGTGTAGCTGAGAAATATGGCTATAATTTGCAAACCAGAAATAGCAACTTGAATTAATCAGTAAATGTAGACAAAAAGACAAATTCCTGCTGAAGATCTAGAACGTGACATGACGGAACATCGCAAATGTGTACTCTATAAAAACTGAATGACGTAATAATCTCATATGATGCTGTATTGCTCAATCTACAGACAGTACTGTTTCGTCCTTTGAGGACTCATCAGTGCAGCTCATAGAAGGATTTTGAGACTGAATTTCTGTTTATCAGAGTGCTCAAACTCAAGAGAGTGAGCTATGCCTAACGCAAATAGTAAACGTCTACAATACCAAAAACTACGCATGCGCAGCCGAGGTACCAATAAACAGCTGCTCCGCTCTTGTTAGAGCTCGCCAACACTGCATCAGCGCTATGGAGGCATGTTATATTATGTAAATATTCTTGGTCTGAAACCACTCTTAGCCATGCACTGAGAAGTGCAAGGTTTGCCCTTTTATGGAACAGAACTGTATGCGTTAAACTAGACTCAAAAGTACAACTGTGTCCAAATATTCTATACATTTGCTGTCATCTGCCAACGTATTGATACAGTTTATATATACGCATTACATGGAACTAAGAATAAAACGTTTCATTGACAATGCATAAGTGCATTTCACTCTTGTTTTGAGAACTTCTTGCATGTGGTAAGATATTTCTGTATACCCTGAGCTCTGTGTTACTTATTTCCGAGAAATGAAATATTCAATAAAATTTTAATTAGAAATTACTCGACAGAGGTGTTCACTCAGGTAATTAACATCTGTTTTAATCTTTGTCTTAAGAAAGCCATGAAACTGGAATAATCTAATAAACCATTTAGTCGTAAAGGCAAAATAGTATTTATTTCGCTGGAATTAAAGATCGGCCGAAAAGCTGCTGCTTCTAACATGTTTAATCAGTGTTCATTGGAAGGTCGGCAAAAATTGAACGCGTAATCTTGTTAGTCGATGTGAATGAAAAACAGGAGTGAACACGAAAAACCTTATTGTAGTTTGATATTACCGACATGCCTTTGCTAGTTAAAAAAATGTGAAAAACTGTCGTATTTCAATAAAGTTTTTTATTGGTATATCTCATCGCTCCTGATCGTGTCACATTTTTCTACAAGACATTACATCAATAACTACAATATATTTGATTACATTACTTTCTTCATAACAACAAGTCTTTTAATAAATTATAAGACAATGTTACAACGTAGACTACCTGATTTTAGCGAAGCTAATCGAGGCAGGTAGTTTTGGGACGTGTCTACGTTTGCATATGAATGAATGTTACATTAAAGGTTATATTACACTATATTATTCCCATTATGTTTGCTTATTCCAAATATTAAATTTACTGATTTGGCATAGGTGAAATTATCCTTTGAGCAAAGGGTATTGTTTTATGATTTCCGAAACGCAGTAAAATTCGATGGCAATTTTAATTGTGTTATGTATATATATATATGTATGTATACATTTGTGTTAGAAATAGAACCTAATGGTGTAAGATTTTGTGCCGTAAATTTGATTACTTCACAATTTTAATCCATCAATTTTTCCATTCGATAATTTTCTGCAAAATTCAGTTGATAAATTTATATACTAGCAACATTTATTTGATAAATTATTGCAATAACGTGAATTTTAGTAAATTATCGAATGAATAACGCAGCAATTTATCGTATGATTAATGACGCAATTGTCAAATGAATATTGCATTGACCTAGCAATTAGATATGGCAATAAATTATCGAATGAGTCATACAGTAAATTATCGAAGGTTTAGTATGAAATGAAATGGGTAATCAAATTTTTCAAGTTAATACAGTGAAACTATTAAATAACAAATGGCAGAAATCAGCGAATTTTGCCGTATGGCACAAATTTTACATATTTAGGTTGCGTATCCAATGTAAATGAAAAATGTAACATATACAAATGCTGTTGGCTTTTGCTACATTTCGGCTACCGTGCTACAAAACTCTTCCTGTTACAAACCGAACTTTTTTTATCAGTCATCGTTACTATTAAATCGAGAACGTCCAAATTTAAGCTTTACAAGAAACAAATATTTTTTGCGGTTTAGCCGATAGAGACTATCAAATATTTAATAGTGTGTATGAACGTACATACACAGGAGAAAAGAAAACTGCAGCAAAGATCCGCTCTTTAAGTAAGATGAGTAACCTGTTGAATTCAAACCTAATATTACTAACTACGTTTGCTTTTACTTTTCATATTGAAGGTTGCAACTATGGTATAGAGTAGATTTGAATAACTTTATCTCTAATTTGGAACCTTATAAATGTGATTTGAACTGAAACAATTAACATTACTAACTTAGGGGTAAGATAAATTGTTTTTCGCTGTTTAAGTAGCTAATGAACGAGCCTTGCTCAAATCGTTTTTCTTGACTCCTAGACGCTTCAATTTATTAACAGATAAAGTAACTTTATTGAATAAGTGCTAAAAATCTATTTTTGATATGAATTTAGTTAGTTGAAAGCTAATGTAGGGAAGGTGTTGATTGGACCAGGTGTTTGTACGTACGTTTATAAGCAGGGTGAACGGAGCTCACTCCACGTAATACAAAACCTCGCAATTTCAACGAAGGGAGGAAAGATGAGTTCCAGACGCTTGATGCTAATCTGTATGGTCCTTCTTATTGCAATGATGGTCCTGGAGCGTGGCCAAGGCCTCGGGCGGGTAAGTGTCGGTGTCAGTAAAAACTTTTAGCACTACTTACAGCATATTAGAGGAAACTGTTTTTAAATTTTGGCAAAATTATTGCTAGAAATGAGTAACAAAGGTGTGTATTACAACAAAGGAAAACTTGTTCGCCTTTGTTCCAAAAGACTCCGGTATTTTATGCGGTCGGTTTAAAAAAAGAAGGTAAGAGCTGTTAAGAAAAACAGGAAGGACATCTATTTTACAGCATTCCTACTTTTCTCAGTTTGTTGTGTTATACCCCTAAATAGGAAATGATAGGAACCAAATTTCATAACCTTTCCTTGTCTGAATTTATTGTAAGCATTTTCAGGTCTGTTACTTTTGGTTTGCCTCATACCGAACCTACAGATTACAGGGCGTTTTCTTCGGTTAGGGTCTTTCAGATAAGCTCTAGCTATCGTACGTGGTGCCTCAAGGTTCTTGTTTAGGCCCCTCGTTATACACCATGTAGAGAGTGAGTTTATAAAAAAACAGATGGAAAATTGCACTGCTCTCTTCAAATATTTTGTGGCGGTTCTCCGCTCCAATTTCAAAAATTAAACGAACAAACGTCGTTCTTTCTTTTTCTCAGTCTTCGGTAAGTCCTTCGAAATTTTGGCATTTTAAAGGCTAAACGTTCTAATAAGGAAGGTTTTTTACAAAGAAAGAGACAATGGAGCGCTTTGTCTTAACCCTAGAAGCTTTTAAGAAAAAATGTCACACGAACACACGTGGGGGGAGGGAATGGTCAATTGGACCCTTCGTCAGAATTCATCCGATTGACATGAAATGTGGCAGCTGCGATCAAATTTATTTGTGCTTTTAATTAAGTGTAGTCAATTTATTCCTAATTGGCTTCCATGGCAACCGTGATGAGGGAAATTCAAAGTTTTTCAGGTTTTATTCAATTTTGAATTAAATATACTGAAAATGATAAGAAAACAGCATTTAGCATCCGAAAACTACAAAATATTTAGAACACATAGTAAAATTGCCCGCATTTAGTCACTCTTTTGCAAAAAATTGACACACACATGTTGCGTGACTATTTGTAATGGCGTCATCAGCTATGACGTCTCCTAATTAGTGTCAAAAGATGTGCTTCCAAACATAGAACAGTTGTACCAAAGCTTTTGTTGTTCAGTCAAAAAGAAAAAAATTAAAGCCGAAAAAATCGAGGTTTCTAGGGTTAATTGTTAGCATTGTAAATTGTTTTACGTGTTTTTGCAAATTCTATATTTGTTGGCTAACTTTATGTGTGTATTTGTAGCCACAGGGAAAAAGAAATTACAAGTCAGCGTTGGAAAGAGGTGGCGGAAAAGAAAATCGGAGGGACATAACAGATGAACACATTCCCTTTAACTTTAAACCGGGAAAGAGGAACTTGCGATCTTGGGATTATTCAGAAGACTGAAAGTAAAGCAGTATGAATAATCGTGGAAACAAAAACAATGCTCCTTGTCATTACGATAATGTTTTACGTTTTCCCGCAACTACAAGAAAAAGTAACCCGGATTAGCAGGAATAAATTTTTTTCCATTCACTCGAAATGGATTTGTCATAATATAGATTAGAAGCTGAATAGAAATTTTAAGAAATTATCGTCTTAAAAAAAACAATTAAGGAGAAACTGTAATAAGTTTTTAACTTATATTTCGTCAAGCAAGTAAAATGATGAATAAATATGCAACACCTCCAGATATGAATCTCAATAAAGAGGGAAGCGCGACTAGTTATTCTTATGCAAGAAGAAATACATCTTTTAAAACACAAAAGAGTCATTTTAACTTGACTGTCCAAATTATATATTTCTAACTTATTTTCTCGATCCCAATAAGATAAGAACACAGATGTGTTAAAATGAAGATTCTTGAAAACAACTCAGACCAACGTTCCATATTGGACATGCAGAAAATTTTTTTATATCAGTTTAGAGAATTTTGTGTAATTTGGTGGGTAACATTCAAATCTAAGGTAAAACTACTATTTAAGATATAAATGGCAAAAAAAGAACAAATTTTCAACCCGAACAGTTCTGATACCCCCACTCCTTCTCGTCTCATCCTGTCGAATTAGTTTTAGTAACGGATCCTATATAACAGTATAAAAACTAAAGGTAAATATAAGCAAGAAATGGCTCCGAATTACCCGTACCAAACTTGCTCAAGAACTCAGTATTCAGAAATCTGGAAAACGAAGAGACTGTCTTGCAGTCACGCAAAATGACAACACGCGGAACTGATATTTATTACCACACCTACAAAAAAATACTGGTTTTTGATGGGTTGCTTTAGTGAGAATTTTTCTTTAATACTGTGTAACTAATATTTTATTAGCACATAAATTAACACTGTGATCTGTAACTTTAATTACATGAAAATTCGGAAATGTTCGGAAATATTAAATTTGGAAGGCTTACAATGGGAAACTTTCGAAAGTCCTCAACAACGTTTAGAAGTCTTTGGAAAATATTCGGAAACCTTAAGAACTTCTAGGGAAACTTTCCGGAAATCTTTGGAGTTTTTCAGACCGTTTCAAATTGTTCGGAAACATTATTGGCGATAATCTTTTTTTTTTGAAAAATGTTCAGAAATCTACAGAAATTCTTTGTATCAATATTCTTGAATTCGAGATTTTTTAAGTAGCTTTTTTGTAGCTGTGGTGTTAACAGGGAACACCAAATAATTTCTCGAAGAATTAACCCTCGGACGATTAAGCTAATTTCATTAACAAGTTAACCCGGGGGGGGGGGCGTCAATCGCAGCCCCACCCCCCATGATTTTCCAAATGGTTGAACGCAAAAGATTGACCTTTGGCACGTAAGCAGCTTTGGGTTAGCTTATTACTTTCCATAACAGTAATCAAGTTTTAACTAAGAACTGTTGCTATGGCAACGGTTGTTTCAAAGCATGTCAGCCATCTTGGCCGCCATCTTGGATTTTTCGAAAATTTTGTTTTTGTTAAAATTGCAGCAAATTTGCTTAAATTTAGTAAAAATATGTAATTAAGAATAAAATGGAAAAGCAGAAATTAGAACAAATTTTGTCATAAAAATCCCGTTTTCAGAATGAAACTACAATTTGCATAATTAATTTAGCACGTATAATAAGTGATGGCGTCATCAACTTAACGTCAAAAAGATGCGTTCATGATCAAACAACAGGTACTAGAAGTTTCAATTTGATTGCTTCAAAGCTACAGCTTTTAGATCGGAAAAACCTTGGGGGGAGGGCTCCATTTGACCCCCCTGGACGTTCGAGGGTTAATATAAAAGACCATCTGTATTTGATAGCCTCTACGCAGACTCTTATTCTGCCTCGCTGCGAAAGGTTTCTCACTCGGAGAGTGTTTAAGTATAATTAATCGCTCTTAAGGTTTCTTCTAAAAGTTTTATAGTTTCTTATTAAAAGTTTCAGCTTCGGCTATGCCGTCGATCTTATCTTATTCAAAATATAGAAAAGAACCGTGACTGTACTAAGTAAAGAAGTTATCACTATAACAATAAATTCTATTGAAAAACTAGTTGTTTGATCAGGGATTTAACGTTAGGTTTCACGAGAAAAATGATATGACTATGCTATAATTTTTCGAGAGAAGTTTAACGTGGAGTTCCCGAAAGAGGCAATAAATTTTCTTTGATTTGCATGCATAGCAGTTAGCAAAAGATTAATCTTGAAAAGAAAATTCAGTTGAAACCGCGCGCGTATTGCCAACAAGAAACAATGGGAGTGTTCCGGGTGAAACAAAACTTTGCTTAGAAGCTGCCCTTTTGAAGCAAGCCGACAACCTAAAGTCGCACTTCGACAACACTACAGTTGAATCCCAATAACTTGAATCCTCGGTAACTCAAATTCCCCAATAAATCGCGGCTAAACTGATTCCCTTGGATTTTCTGAAATCCTTATCCCTATAACTCGAAACCCCGCTAACTCGAAGCATGTTTTACTTCCCTTCAGGTACTTTTCTTTGTATTTTTTTGGAAATTTACCACCGATAACCCGAAAAGGAATATTAAAGTGAGAATTGGCGCTAAACATTCTGAAGAGTAGCTACTGTACTTGTAGTACTTGTGGTTTTCATGATTTTGTCTTAAAATAAACCTTGTACTTGCCTACGGCATTCCCTAAGACAAGTACGAAACCTGGGATCAAACTGAAGACAAACTCAAGAACACGTTGATGGAAAAGCTGGGTTTGAGTATGGAATCAGTTTTTGAGCGAGCACACCAAGTTTGACGTAACAACCGACCAAGGACAATTGTTTGTAAATTTTATGAGTCTTGATTGGAAAGTAAAGGAAGCAATTCTACGATCCGCTAAGAAAGTCAAGCCGGAAGGAATATACGTAAATAAAGATCTGGCCGATGAAACCTGAAGAGACAAAAGAAACTGTTGCCTAAGCTCAATGTTTAAGACCAGGACAAAATAGCATATTTTGTCCCCGACAAGCTTATCATTAATAACAAACCAAGAGACATGGCGGCGGAGCGAATCACCCTCCGAGACTTCCAATTTATTTAGAATGTTTCGTCGTAAGTATTACCACCTTTAAAAGAAACTTTGCGATGACGATGCATTAAGTGTAGCACGTTTCTAATGGTACCGTCCATTTCACGGAAGACATATTATTTAGTTTAAAGTTTAACCCCTTGTTGTCCGGGGAAACATAGACCCATAGGCTTACCCGCTGATTTAGATCCAGACATTAACTTTTCTCTGGTTCAAACGAATTTTCTAACCTCCGTTGTTTATCATTTCTGTTTTTAAATATTCGTAGCCTTCCGCATAATGTACACAGTCTAACCAATATGATGGCTCTGTGAAATTAACACTAAATTTTCAGCACTGGAATATCAGAAACGTTGTTTCAAGAAACTTTTCACACACTTATCATAGATAGCTTAAACTTTGTTCATAATCATCGAACTGGCAGAACTCAAAACTGTTGTGATTTTGTAGTGATCTTGACCACCCTGTTGTTAAAAGCCTCAAAGGAAAACAAGCTATGTTATATACTTTCCGACTTTAATGAACCACAATCGTCGTCAGCCAACAAGTGAATTAAGAAAGCGTTTTTCTGCAAGGAATCGAAGCGCTTTTCTTCTGCTGGCTTTAGTTAAAAAAAGGTCAAATGAGAACTAAAAAGAACTCATCGCTTTTGGTGTGAGACCAAGTCTGCTGCCAAACATTCATTTCCTATACTCTTTGCTGTATCTGTGTCACAGGCATTAGTACTTTCAAATTTCTTCCATTACGGTTTTAGTATCAGGATTTTGAGCCATGCTATGTAGAATAAGTACTGGAGTTCAAGAGCAATGTAACAAAGGACAATGTTTTGACATCAAGTAGAACATAAACAAAATATTATAAAGATGCATTGTGGAACAGATTTCGATCGCTCGATCGCTGAAATGTGCTTCCATTTAATCGCTGTCGATCGCTCACGGTTGCTCAAGATCGCTGAGTTAGAACTTTTTCTTTCTCAGCGATCGCGATCGCTGACGATCACCCGATTGCTGAAAAGTGTTTCTATATAATCGCTGACGATCGCTGACAGCATTTTCGGCGATCCAGCGATCGTGAGCGACGATATAGAAACCAGGATTTACTCTACAAAGCCTTAAACGCTGCCTGTTTGAGATTACCATTAAACATATTGCAGATTTACCTTAAGTTTTTTTTATTTAGCATTCACTTTGCAGTTACAGTACAGTTGTTCAGTAAAAAGGTTTAATGAATTTTTTCCTACTAAGATATTTTGAAATATATATACAATCATGATAGGGAAAATTTCAGTTGCTCTGCATTTCATATCATAAGTTGAAAACTAAACACTACTTGTCATCAACAAAGTCATTTTAACTGCTGTGGTAGAGGTGACGTTCTTGCTTTGGGGAAATCTGTGCTCTCGTGTTTGGATTAAGAAGCCTTTTTGCGCCTCGCCCTTAGTTTTCTTGCAGCAGTTAGACTTCGTGGCAGAACAAAAAATGTTCTTAAACCCGTCCGAGTACCTTTTGTTAAAAATACAGTAGATGTAGGGATTGAAAGCTTGGCATATATAATCTAAGTAACGCAGAGTAAACGTTACTTGTCTCAATCTGCAGAACTGAGATTCAGTCCACACAAAAGCACTTAAGAATCTAAAAACAGTTGTTGAAGTTACCGGAATGAAGAAAACGAGCATAACAGTTAAGAGCATGTACGTAATTCTTCGATATATTTTTGCTTTTTCTCTCCTTTGACGTAGCTCAAGTTGGCCAGGAAACTTTTTTCTTTGAAAGAGAACAATCATAATGGAGTAAACGATTATTAGGATGAAAACCGGAATTATTATAAACAGAACTTGGAACACAATATACTCTATCGTATCTGCCTCAAGGGTCTCCCAACTACGGACGCATGAAGTTGTATTGTTTACAGTCGTAAGGCGCCAAGAGTAAAAATTTGATGAAGAATATATCATGGCAAACATCCAGATCAATAAAATAACAATGAAACACGATTTCTTGTTTCGTAAGGGTTGTGTTTTGAATGGGTACTTGACGGCAAAAAACCTTTCAAGAGAAACTATTACCAATGTTATGACAGTAAGTATAATGGAAGTATCTATAGCAAACGCTCTTAGTTTACAAACTAGTGAACCAAAAATCCCGTCTATTTTCCATATGTCGCTTGGTATAAATATTTCTTTAATTCGCTCGGGAAGAGCAAATATGGGAATAAGCAAATCTGAGATGGACATGCTGGCGATGAAGTAGTTGACGCTAGTGTGTAGTTCGGGGTTCCTGTAGACAACAGCGGGTACCATGGAGTTGCCGAAAAGGGAGAGCAGTAGTAGAATTGAATACGCCGCGGTCTTGATTGCTTTGACTGCCACAGAGTCGGCGAACAGAGTCTCGTTTGCACAAGGCATTGTTGTGTTAGTTAAATTCATGGCTTTTCTATATCTGTAGGGGGTAAAGGGAAAAGAGGTTGATGCGTTCTGTTGACAAAAAAGGCTGTCTGGATTATAATTCTGACATTCGTATTCATTTGGTTTACAGCAAAAGCTGTTGTTGCTTACGTTTTCCAATCACACCTTTATATCTGTTTTAAACTATGACACAAAACGAAGAATGCAATATGATGACATTGTAATTTTATATTAAATATTAGATATTAGCATTTTAAGCAACAAAATGCTTATTCAATGGCACGAACTTGGAGAAATGGTTTTTATTGTACCTTGCACTTTCTTGTTACAAACTTTATCCCTTATACATGATATACTTAGATTTTACAATAAAAATCCATTTACAAATGTATAGTAGTTATTAACCATTTTGCCTTTCTCCCCGATTGAATTTCCAATTGTAAAACGTCGTTTGGTTTCATCTTTGTTTCTTTCTGGTAATAAAATGTTTGTTTTTAATCACGGTAACATTGTCAATTTGTCCTTTCTTCCGAACTGTTGCTAAAAACTCATACTGTTTCTACTCAATAAAGAAGCTTACGTTTTTGCCCTTTTGCCGAGAAAATTTTTTTAGCGCAAAAGACCAGTAGCTTTCTTCTTTTTTTCTTCTTTGCTTCTAGAAAGGTAAATATATATGTTTTACTTACGTCAGCGTTATCAATGAGTCCTCTTTTCCGACACTGTGACTAGTAATGCTTCCAAACTCAATATATCCTACTTTTATACAGAAAAAGGGGGTTAAATTTTAACATCAGAGGGGAAAATTTCCTCCCACTGATGTGCTTTTAGTTCCCTTAAATTTCGTTCGGTGACACCTCGCGCTGTGAATCGCATTAAAGTAAAACGGAATTACGCAAGAGCTATCTTGAGATGCATTCCAATTAGCAATGCGGAGGTTACGCAGTTTGTGTTACTAGTAACTAACTCTAGTCCGAATGAAAATTTGAAGTTAGCCGAATTTTCATTTTTCTTATCCGTTATTTTTTCTGCAACTTCAGGAAACGTATTTGTATTTTAAAAATAGCACCATTCATGGGCGTTTTCTTTGCTATGAAACAGACATTTAACTTTTTTCACTTACCGTCTCGAAGCGTCAAAACAGACTGATTTCATCAGTGTAGGAGCCAAGAGGACATGAAAACTCGCACAGCTGCGATTCTGTTGTTGCCAACTTACTTGGATATACAATGGTGGTAGTTTGACTCGGATCTACCTGCTGGTAGATCCCGTAAAATTGCACACTATATCTGTAATGAAGCTTAAACATAGATACTATGCTTGCATTTCTGCTTTCTAAGTATAGAGTTTAAATTTACCCTTACTAATTGCTCTAACGTGAATTTGATTTTTCTCAGACTCCTTTACAACAATGTTCGTTAATTGAATAATCCCAGTTAGTGTGAACAACAAGTTTCAAGTCTGATCTTTTAAAATATTTTTTGCATAAGCAAAAACAGCCTTCAGGATGTTTTTGATGTTTCTGAATTAACAGGTGGGCATGCATTGTAGTCTGCAAAATGGCAGATTGTAAGTGACTTCTATTTTCTGTGATCAAATTCGTTATTGTTTTCTGAATACAGTTTTCCGTTGATAATAAGCTTATTTTGCTGTAAACTTTAGTACGCTCGGCCCTTTTAATTTTAAAAAAACCGTTCAGACTGAGTCGGTTTTCTTGTTCGTTATACGTTGAGTCACGGCATCGGCTTTTCGTAAGGGTTAAGCAATTTGAGACTTTTCATAATATACCGTTCGCAGAAGGTTACATATAAGCCATTTACTTAGTATTGCATAAGTTTCTCGACATAATTTTCGAAGAAAATAGTGGAGGAAACCTGCAATTTGGATTTATCACCTGCTTATATTAATTTTTAAGAACATGTTCAGCTGTTTTGAAGTATGGATAGCAAAATACCTTCTTTGTTATATTTTGTTAAGGCAAAAGCAACGATAATATTTTGGGCAGGTTCACACGAAAATCCCAAATGCACTCCAAGTACAGTTACGTCAAAGTGCTTTTGAAGTTGAGTTAAGATGGATTTAAGAAGGTAGTTCATATTCGGGAAAGCACACATTATTTTGTCTGCAAGTTGCGATTAATCTGTCAACCACCTTTTAATCACCAGCGAGCGCGAAATTGCAGTGTACTCGAATATTTAGGTTTTGCAGTTTCAACGTTTAATTTTTGTTTTGTTTTATAGAACAATTTTTCAAGAACATGAGCCTGGACAGGTTTGGTTAAAGATTAAGAACAAGCTAAGAAATGTCCTTCGCCAATGCCCTTAAGTTATTTCTAGAAAAACTCCTTCCTGCAGCTTTTTCAGAACTACACAGTAAAACACACACTTTCAAGTAATTTATAATTTAACCAATACATGTAGCTTAAAAAACCTTTTACAAAGACAACCGAAGCGTGAAAAGGTACTTTACGATCCCTAATGCTTCGTGTTAAACAACGAACCACCTTTTCTTTGAAGATTTTTTATAGGGAACGTAGGCGGATTTCAAAGTCGTTTGATGTGCCGTTCTTTGTATTATTGACCCTCTGGATTAAGAGCAGATTAAGAACTTTTCAGCCTGAAAACTGGCGAGCATTTAAGAACAGCCAACCTCAGTTGGAATTTTCTGGTTCTTATAAAAAAAGGAGTTTATCAGTTCGGCATCTTAACCATCACGTTTTATCTTTTGAACAATTTCAAATGTTTTTTACTGCTCTACGAAGTACTGAGCATACTTAAATAGCGCCATTGACAGGCCAAACACAAGAGCAAACGTTTATTTGCTTTTTACGTATGATAATTATCGGAAGTCTTTCTGACATAATATGAAGTTCGGTATATGCACTAAACAGGACAGCCTTTGAACGCCGACGCTAATTTAACTTTCGTAATCGGTCGATGCCATTTATAACAGTCGATGCCATTTTTAATATATAGGGTAAAAAGTTGTCAATGGTGATGAATCTAGTTTTTGACGTAGTAATAGTGTGTAGGACTCTGGGTCACGGGATCAAAACATGGAAGTTCTTTTGTCTTTTTTTTTTCTTATCTCTTAGTTTCTTTAACTAATTTTATTTTAGTTTCTTCTTTTGGAGTTAATTTTGGTTTGGATTAGGCTTTGAGTTGGTATTAAAAGTATTCCCGCGATCATGACTTTGAGTTCTTCATGAAAAGGACGATAGACTGTTACTCGAAATGGCATCGACCGTTTACGAAAGGGAAAATTCTTTGGTTTACGTGACGTCAGAGCCGCCATGTTGGTGTCCTTTTACAATGGAGTTATAATTAGTTCCTTTTTAGTGAACACCAACATAGCCGCCATGCCCTTTGTCATTTGATTCCCTGGGGATTGAGTTAAAACCAGCAACTGCAACGCCCACAGAGATAATCAGTTTCATAATAAATAATTAAACACATTAAAAACTTAATTCATAAAGATAATTTGAAGCCGATTACCTCAAAAAAAGTAATTATGTTCATCCCTAGACGTCATAAAAATAGACCTTACGTCAAAATAATGTGTTCTTCTGGTAAAACATTTTGAGCAAATATTCATAAACAGCTCATTTCTTTTTTTTATTTTCGTGTTTATCACGTTTATGTTTGTTTTTATGTTTGTTTGTGTTTTTATCATTTTCTGTTGTACTTGTAAATTCGCATAGATAGGGTATGTTTTGTTTTGTTCTGAAACTGTTATCTTGAAATGTGTTTAATAACTGGCTTTATAACAAATGTAAATGCAACAAGAGACATTAAATCTTTCTCAAAAATAAATATACAGCAATGGGTGTGTTTTTTAAAACAATAAATATAAATTAAAATTAAAATAAATATACAGCATTAAAATTAAAATAAATATACAGCAATGGCTATGTTTTTTAAAGTGTGTGCATCTGTTTTATTGATTCTGGCAGCATTAAATGCGTCTTTTCCGGCTGCCCGTCCCATTAAAACATGAGCATGAAAAACTGTGTGCACACGAACGACAGAAAATTGAAACTAAACTAGAGTTGTTTGAAAACCAAAATAGAAATTTAAACAACAAGAGCCATACAGGCTTCAATCTCTGACAGGTAATTAAAAAAAATAGCTTTCTGACAAACACTAGCCATTAACGGCTCAATTACACTAAGACGGTCTGAATGAGATGTCAGTCAAAAATTGAGTTATTTGTCCACTGTTATATATATCTTTAATGGGAGCGTTATAGACTAAAAGCACTAAATAAATTACAGGAATGAGAAAGTTAAAAACAAAGGGAAAATATGGTAAACGTTATAATCTACCTTTTAATTTTAAAAATAATAGTAAAAATGACTTGGACAAAAAAGACGTATTTGTTAGTAACTGTTCTGTTACTTTTAAGTTTAGTTCATATTTTTTGTTTTATTAAGACCAACCGGTGTTATTCTTTTCGTCTATGACACTTGATGGCCAAGTTACGGGCGAATATTGCCAACAAAACTCGGAATAGCATTGGGCACGATCAAAACTCGCAAAATGGCATCTCTTTAAGGTTTATCTCTTCTTGTTGTTGCAGAGCCGCCAAGGAAATCCCGAGGATTATATTTAAGGAATTTTATTTAAAGTCACTTGCCTTAAATTTCTTAAAGATACCACATTTTTTGCAGAAAATTCAATAACTTTACAATTTGGTTGATTTCCCGAAGGAACTATCCTTGTTTCGTTCGATGTTGTTTCCATGTTCCCTTACATAAAAAAAATGAATTGCATGCCGAGTAATTTCTGTAATTGTCAAAGCATTCATGCAATTCCAAAGTCGACAAATTTCCGTCAACAAGAATGCATTATTGAAGCACTAGCCATTTGTCTCATACATACATACATACATACATGCAAACACACACACACACGTATACATACATACATTTCTGAACAAATAGAAGTTCTCCTATCACCTGTAGTTATACATACATACACACACACACACACATACACACACAAATACATTCATACATACATACATACATACATACATAAATACATACATACATAAATACATAAATATACATACATACATACATACTCACATGTTTATTTCAAGATGCAAAACAGTTATATCAACAAAAGCAAAAAAAAGAAAGTGTGTTGTTGTGCGTTGTGGTGTGGAGTGGTCTGAGGTTGTGCTTTATGCATTACTTCAACACGAGGTCAAGTTCCGAGTTCTCATACACTTGCTGTATTTTGGCTTTATTGATCACGACTCGAGGTGTTTGTTTATGGCCACTGGGGCGTATTAAGAAGGTGATCTATACTAATGCATTTTTTCAAATTTATGACCAGGAATTTTCCTGCTTGCTTCTCCTACAATTGTACTAGGTCAAGAGAACGTCCTGGTACCAACAGGAATTGCAGGAGACCTCTTCTGCCGTATCATCAACCGAGGATTCTTCGTGTGGGTGTTCGCGAAGTTCTCCGTCTTTATAATCACTTGTATGGCCATAGAACGCTGGTATGCCATCGCCCGACCAAGCAGGTACAAGATTGTGTTCTCGAGGCCAAGAGTCTTCATTTATATTATTTTGATGTTTCTCTGGAATTGTTGTTGGGTATCACAAATCTTATTTGAAGGGCGTATGGAGATTGTAGATGGAGTTCCAACATGTGTTTTCAAGCTGCTCATGGAGAACAAGGCCATGGTCCAAGTCTTAGCTGTCACGTACTGTGCTGTGACTGTGTTTGTACCGATACTTTTAACATTCGCTATCTTTGTTCACATTCGCGTTGTGATTCGCAAACAGCGCGAGAACAGCTCGGCAGGATTTCCCCACAAAGTGAAAGAAACAAAAATAGAAATCGCACTTTCACGTATGACAGCGTTTGTTGCCCTCGCAATCAGCGTCCTATTCTTGCCCAATCAAGTTGCTTATCTACTGACCAAGTTTGAAGTGTATTCGTACGATGAACCAATTAATTTACAACTGGTTGTACTCGCAATGTGCAACTCCTGGATGGAACTTAATGTGAACTGTGACGAAACTTGACTTGTGACGTAGGAGAGACGTCGTTGAACCGTGGATAGGTTCTTTGTACTCGCCTCTTTGTTATGTTAACACCAGTGTTAACAATGGCAGCCAGCAAAACAGTACGTTAATTTGTCCCTATTTTAATGTGTAGAGCTGAGTTAGCACAAGGGTATGTACATGCTTCGGCAGGCCTGGGATCCGAGAAGTTGTCCTCCAACGGGTTGGGGTCCCGGACTCTCTTCTCCCCGCTGCACATTTCTTTTCTTTCTTGTTCAAGTTAAATTTTGTCGGTTTATCTGTAAACTGTGTTCTTTTTCTTCTGTTTTTAAAATTTGTATTCTATTTACATATGGTAAACCATATGAAATACAGCCACAACTGCACTTCTTTTGTGTACTTTTTTTCCTTTTTTTTTTACTCCGCATTTAGTTCACTTTTGCTACTTTTTCTGCAAATTAAAGTTGTATTATAATTTATAGTTTTCAT
>JAOBYE010096449.1:0-19971 GCA_025403585.1 Parazoanthus swiftii
TGATATTTTGCAAATATAAATAGAAATTACTTTGTGCTATTTTCACCTAATAAAATTATCTACAGTCTTCTCTTTTTACGATTTTCTTGGCATTGTTAGAATAAATAGCGTATTGAACATCCAAAAATTATGTGTACTGTCTTTCCTTTAGTTTTGGGAAAACTAATTAAAAACAGGAACTGCTTACCGACGGGTCCTGGGCTTTTTCGGTCTCTGATGAGGCGAAATCTGTTTCTATAAAGTATAAGATTGTATAAGTGGTTGTACACAAGATGTGCAATACTAGTACATGAAAAATATGCTATATTTTTTCAGCATCATTTCGCGAAGACTTTAAATGCTGAATGCAGAAAAGAATTTACTATAAAATAGTCGCAGTAGTTGATAAAGGGGTCAACGAGATGCTACATTTTTAAGGTGAACATTAGGAAAAAACAAGATGAACTTACCGTCAATGTTTTCGTTTTCATTTTGCCGTTTTTGTTTCACAAAATAAGCGGTCGCCAATCCGCCCACAACAAGAACGGTCCCCACCACCGCCCACTTGGTAATGGACGAAAGGTCGCCCAAGAAATTCTTTAATTTGTTAAACATTTTAATCTTAATTGTTCACATTTCGCACTTATTGCAAAAAACGTCCTTTCACTGTCAATATTTGCGAATGCTCATACGCTAAATCATTTTAGCATCCGATGAACAGCGTTTGACTGTTGCCGTTGGCAACCTTTGCCAATAATCCATTCGACTCCAAATATGGTTAAATTCCATATGACGCAAATGAGCGTGCGCGTGGCAGCATAGAAGTTTGCAAATACATTTATTCCAGTTATAACGAAAATTATTTTTATTTGGGTTTAGCTTTGTTTAGGTTGATCAAAATAATTTTAAAACTAACGCGGGCAATATTTGCGGACCGGCAACAGCCCGATGTCGCAAGACAAGCTATTAGAAATATTTTACTTTAGCCTTTGCATGGTTTCCATCGCCATTTTGGTCAGCACGTTTCAACCCTTGTAACTCTGCTATCAAACATCGGATCTTGACAGAAAAGACGTATTTTAAAAGGTATTGATATAGAAATATTATAATCAAAACAAAAAGAATATGTTGAACGCTAAAACGTATGAATTCAAAACTCCGTACAAATTTAAAGTTTTGGTTAGGAAGATTTTACTTTTAAACTGTTTTTTGTGTTGAAGATATAATTTCCATATTCATACCTTTTAAAGACAACCTTTTTTGTCGAAATCCAAAGCATAATAGCATAGTTACAACGGTTGAAAGTTGAACAATTTCAGGCCCTACATTTCCTATAATTTTTGCCGAAACTGCCCTATAATCAAGAAAGCGACGGAACTGAACTGTGCAATGGTATATTGATTCCTGTACCATTTTGCCGTTAAACTCTCCACTGATAAACAGGGACCAAATCCAATGGAAAGGGGCATCGAGAAAAAGCGATGTCGAGATATCGGGCGACTACTGTATACGAAGTCTTTTACAGCCCGATAATACAACTTCCGGAGGTTCAGTCTGTTGCACGGTAAGAGACTTGCTACAGCTGAGAATTTGGCCATTCCTTCCGTCTATATCTGAATTTTTTTGTTTTGGTTGCACACTTGAACCCTACAGGGCCGTATAGCTAGGAATTGAGGGGGTGGGGGCGCTTTAAAAAAATTAGCGTGTGAAACAATATGTACTACTTCAATTCCCTTCTTGCCTTATTCAGTTCTTGAGTTCTCCTTTCTATAAAAAGAAATGACCCCGTCAACTTAAAAATGTTTCCTAATGTGCTTTTCCCCTTGCCGTTATCTAACGATGCAGTGTTTCGTCGAGAAAAAGGTCAATATACTGGAGGTTACAAAAAGCCTTGGTCATGAAAGAGGAATGGGAGAGGATGATGTAGGTGGTTTGACTACTCAGTTCCTTCATTACCGGTAGAAAGGTTGTTTATGTTTTGTTTTCAAGTAATGTATAAGTGAAGGAATAGTAAAGAAATGCCCAGATTGATCCCACACGCGAAGGCAACACAATGCTGTATGTCAATTAAGATTCACCGCCCGCACTCTCTTAGCGTAAGTACTGGCCTTGGAGGTACAGAAACCAGTTGTCAAGAACCATTCAAGTCTTAGTATTTGTGATTGTTGCTTCTTAAAAGTTACCTTATTTTGTTTTAATGATTTAATTCAAAGTCTAGTTTTGTTTGTCTAAGGTTATCTTTGGAAGGTTACGTTCAACGTCATGTTTAAGAAGAGGCTGGCTGTGATTGACGGAAACCAACATAATACGACCATGAACAAAAACTTTGAGTCAAGGATAGAAAAGCAGAAAAACAGCAAGTGTATGTGAACTTGAGACTAAACTCGGCTTGAAGTTTTTGTTACTGGCCACTGGGAACTATTTTGTATTCGGTCTAAAGCTCTTACATTTCACGGCCATCCTTGTTACAGATCACGACGGGGAATTATTTCAGTTTACGCAAGGTTTTATTAAAAGGCCCGTTTACACTAGCAATTTTTGATACAATTTTTGTCTCAGTTTCGATTGCAATTTTTCTCGCCGCCACGTTGTATCAAGTTTCGAGAGTCCTGGCACTCAAATTCAAGGTTCTAAAATCGAGGTAGAAAAAGACTATAAAGAAAATTACGTTATCAAAGAAGTTATATTTGACCACAGCTTTAAGAGGGTAAATGCATGTAGGGCAAATATCTTGCGCATTTTTACCAAGTGTTAGATAGTTTAAAAAAATTTTTTTTTTCTAATGCAGCATGCAAACGAGAACAATTTGTCCAGCAGTTCTACAATTTCAAATTATTCCCGCAGCTTCATTTTTCCACATTTTTGAGTGCCCGCAGTCTTTCCCGGTCAGGGAACGCGGAGTGAACTTTAGACAGCCATTCTTGAAACAGCTTTATCGAGCCTAGTCAGACTGAGGCAAACCGAGTAAACAGTGCTTGAGCCTCGCTTGAGCCTGGTTGCGAGTTAGACCGCTGACCCACCGGATCACGCCGTCGTTAAACAAAGTACGTTCTTTCTGTTCAGCGCTCAGTGTTTCTTTTCTTGCCTTTCCTACAACATACTTTACTTTCAAGCAAATCTTCGTACCGCTCCGGTAGCAAGAGCAACACAAATCCGATCACAATCATAATGGAAGCAATAATTTTAAATCGTCCAAAACTTTGTCCTCTAAACAAAGCATCAGCAATCGCGTTTATAGGAATTCCCAGCACAGTACCAAGGGAGATGAACAGCGGGTAGGTCAGCGCCACACCAAAATTGATGAGGAAGTTAAAGACAAGTCCCAGGCCCCCAGTTCCGGCCAGAAAGTCCCACGGTAGCGTGTCCCACGACATGTGCTCGTAGTTTGTGTAATGTAGGATCAGCATGATGGGCCACAGGAAGACCAAGTTGAGTAGCCCCAGAAACGTCAGAAACAAGGACACTTGCGGACCAGAGGCATCGCCTACGATTTTCTTAAAAAGAACCTGAAAAAGGAAAAAAAACTTACTTACGTCGAAATAAGAAGTTTATCGTCAGTCTTATCTTTTCAGTTTCTACCTAGTTGAAACGTTTATCAAGTTGATTATCTGTTAGCTAAAGATTTTCTTTTCTTTCAAAAGAAAAAATGACACCTGAAGGTGTTGTAAGCGCCGAGCCCTGACTGTTTGTTTGCTATCCGAATTACGCTCAAAAAATATAACAAATGTTAAAAAGTGAGCACCAAGCCTCGACTTGAAACTGTTTTGTTTGTGAGCAGTGGAGAGTAATTCGGATCACGATCGAGTCTTCAAGTCGAGTCCTTCGCATATTGGTTTGGTCACGTCTTTGTCTTGTGTTTCAATCTGTGATCACTGATCGTCGCTTCTTACAGATTGTTCGTTCTTCATCTGAAATTCGTGAGATCGAAATTCCATTCACTCTTTTTTTCCTTAGTTTAAAAATGTCTCCCAACCCTAGTCTGAATAACGCAATATACCCATCTTATCTAAATATTTTGAAAGTTGAAATTTTGAAGACATATACTATGAGCGCGAACTTCCATGGTGTCAATACTTTGTAATCTGCAGAGCGCTGTTTGCGGAGGGGTGTACTCAACATTTGGCGGTTATGTGCCGATGGCAACTCCAAACGACAGGTTTTTTGGTCGAATTTTGATAAGCTGTCCTAGACCACCCACCAAGAATTCCTGCTCAGTCACAGACTGAACATCCAAAATCTATACCCTGTTCCAGCCTAAACGAACTAAACTTAACGATTTGTATACCCCTGTTCTTGACCAAAAGGTCAAAAAACCATACACTGAAGAGCGGCACATACCCGTATAGACAATACACCGAAGGAGAGTACCCCCCCGCGATTGTACTATGCAATCGCATACTATTTTACAATAAAACCAAAGCCCTTACGGAAACGTTTGACTCACTGTCAAATTTTATAATTCAAAAAGATGCGTTTCCTCAGTTCTTCAATCATGAAGCAGCAAAAACAAAAAATAGTACCACAAAGACTTGCACCACCTAAAGCTTTATCAGGCACATAAAGTGATGGTACTTTCGCAACGTCGGTAAAGACACGAGCTATTATTTGATGTCAGTTTATGACACATTTTTTGACAATTTTGCAAGACAAACTAACAATTAACTTACCAGTTGTGTATTCAAACTGTTAAACCGCATAAAAAATAGGTTGATACATGTATATCCTGTTGTCAGAACTCTAAAATCCATCACTAGAATTTTGGACTTTGAAATGCCTTTATATTGTATTTGAATGCATTCCTAGAAGTAGAAACTTTTAAAATAAGATCGCTGAGGCTTGAAAAAGCAAATTCCCAAATCTTAAAGAGCAATATTATAGGCTTTGGTGCAAAACCAAAAACAATTCTGCTTGTTTAAATCAAACTGGTAACCACAATTTAAGATTAATTTCAGGCTGAAAACTCCAAGAAACTTAATCCACCCGATTATCTCGTTCTAAAAAAAGCATGATTATTTTAAGAGTTTTTTAGCGCGTAATATTTCGAGACCTGATTCATCCTTTCTAAATATCGATTAATCAAATGATCTAATTAATACATGTAACTTCAAGTTGAATACCATAACCTCACTACTTGAATCTTTTCCCAAAAATCGTCAAAAGCTTTCCGAAAACCTTTTCGACAATTTCCGACGATTTCCAAAGATTTTCCGAAATCTACAATTTTACAATTAAAAATTGACTTTAAAGCTCAAAGATTGTTCGAATCAGATGGCACTCCCTGTAAAATTGAAAATAAAGCAAAAAATTGCTGTTTACTTACCTTGTATAGTGCGGCTGCAAGAGCTGCAGTAACGGAGTAGAGAACTCCCACTGCACTGGGCCCAGTGAAACCTTCCACTGACGCCATCAACACGATTCCACCAATTGACAAGGCCACGGCAAAAAACTGCAATCATTCGTTAAAAAAGGGATTTAGATAAGTCACTCGCACGAAAAATAAAACATATTTGAGCTACACGTATCACAGGCAGACCAATCTAAATGTGCGAGTTTCTAAAAAAATTGAGGCCGCGCGTTATGAAATTTACACGCTCACTGATTCCATGTATTTACTGTACTTTGCAACGGCCGACTGTCGATACATTTTAAGTGATCGCTTGAAATGTCTCATAAGTTCTACAGTTTCTATCATATGACCCCCAAAATGCGTTTCTCCTTAGTACCTGGGAGGCGGCATAAACAGTCGCAGAGGAATCTTCCAAAAGCCCCATTAAATCACACGAGACAGTATAAATGCCATTAGGCAAGTACATTTTATTTAACTGACCACATTTTGGCGCATCAATATTATACTCACCCTTATAATCGAGACCCTCTCATCCAACAGTAACCATGACAACACATAAACAAATGCACTACATGATGAAAACATTGCCGTGACATCTGCAGCATCAATCTTCCCAAGAGCAGTAACATATGAGTAGTTGGCGATCATCCAGATCATACAGAACTGTCCAGAGTACTTAATGAAAGTCTTCCAGTTCAGTCCAGTACTGCCAAACACTGTTTCACTTTCCCTGCAGAATGAGCACACATATTGTCATGATGAGTGAGTCATGAATCAGTGCATGTCTCCATTGCTCACTTGACCAACTACAGAGTGTACAATGTACATGTGGTAATATCAATAATAATTATACTACTGTATTATAACATTAATAATAATTTTTTATAATAAATAACAATAATAAAAGTAAATCAATTTTAATGAACACAATGGTAAATAAATAATAACAAATAACACTCATTCCTGTTTGACGTGCCAGGCCCATAGGAAGGAGTTTTGTGGGGGGGGGGGGGGGGCAAATTTCGTAAACTTGGACTCTTTAAAGCCAAATTTGTGGGACAAACAGACTTATGGGCGCTTTTTATTTTTATATATTTTTTTAGTCATTTCGATTTACAGTAGCACCAACTGTTATGATAAACCTATTCTGGCTTCTTCATTGTCTAATTAAACCTCCAAATGCGGACCTTTCTGGGTCCTTGAGGGGGGGGGGAGGTGCATAAGCCCCCTGCACACCCCCCTCCCTATTGGCCTGCGTGCATTGTCTTTCAGCCAATAAAAAGCTTTATGAATGTTAATAATTGACAGTCTGGGACCCTCAGCCTTTAAACCGATATGGGATCGCTTCTAGAGTAGTTTTTTTAAAAAAAAAAATTAAAATATCATATTAACTAAAGAATTTTTCCATTCTTATATATGCTAATTAAATTGCTGAATTGCAGGCAATATATAATAACTATACTAGTTATAAGTTCAAATTGTCATAACACATATTTATATTTATTACCTGTAAAACTGGAGAATCCCTTTTCTTCTCTTGGTGAGACTGAATAGATAAAAGACAGGAAAGACGGCCACCATCCAACATGTTGAGAACCAAGTTGTGAAGAAAGGTGCATTGAAAGTTGGTGAGTAGGTGCTCTTGGCAAACTGGGTGGAGCCAACCCAGGAGAGAGCTATTCCAATCACAATCACAGCCCCAAATATGGTCTTCCGTCCAGTCATTGATGAGCTGTTACAAACTTCTCCTGAAAGGGATTCGAAAGTACTGACAGAGAGAATTAATGAAAGTGGCAGCAACATTAATCTACCTGAAGTTCTAGCTAGGTGCTAATACAAATGCCAAATGCATTGCACTAGACCTTTGCTTGATATACATGACTACTGGTATACGATGCATGCACAGATCAATTGAACAACCCCCCAGAAAAAGAAAGATATATTTAATAGCATTGTAAAGTTTTAATAATCAATTGTATATACACTGTATATTAGGTATAAATTATATTATTTTATACAATTCATATCGGATATCATTTTGTATAATATAACTACAACTATATCTATAGTATAATTTTATTACCACTGGCTTCCACTTTCTAAAAAAGCATTTGATGCACTAGCATATGGAGCATAAAACAAAAAAATGGATAAAAATGGCTTAAAGGTTTGCAGTGTAAACATCAAATTAGTGTATACAATTGAAAAGGTTGGTGCAAACATGGCCTGGGTGACAATTTGAAAGCACCCATCACAAAATTTAAAAATGTCCACTTCATGCAATGCTATAGTGGCCATTAGACTTGTACTACATTGTATATAGCCAAGATATTTTTCTTTTATTCCAAATTGAGTTTCCCCCTAAGCATTACCAAATGACTTTGCTTTTGACTGACAGAGACTCTCATTCCAGAATGGCAAGAAAAGACCATAATCTCTGCTGGGGGTAAAACACTTCCCCTTCCTTCTTGGCTATATTATTCAAAAACAAGAAAACAAAAATGACAAAAAAGCGAAACTAGCCTTGTTGCAATAGATTCCCCAAACTCAAAATATGTTCTGGCAGCATTTTGTCACAAGAGGTAACATATTTTGTTTTGGCATGCAGTTACTCTTGGGTTTGTCACACTTTCTTACTAGCAGTACCCAATCACTCCTGGGCTCCGCTTCCTCTTCTAATTGTTGGCCAGATGCAAAACTAACCATCAGAAATGAGAGAAGGGTGTTTCTGTGTTAACCAAAGTATAAATATTTAATGTGCCATCACTAGCACTTTAGCTTGATCACTACTGGTCTTGACTGATAAGTCACATCTAATCGATTCCTTCAATAGGGGCCCTGCCCAAACTCTCTCCCCCAGTTATTTTCATGGAAAGTCGCCCAACAATACCAGATAATGGATTCTTTATGTAAGATTAGCCTAGGAAATAGTGTAACTGTAAAAAGAAAACTAGAACTTTCCCAGAATTTGAAAAATCACCTAAAATTGTTACTGAGGCCATTTTTGCACCAGCCTCTTCAATCATTTTAATGTTTTAGCATTTTTCTGCTAGCCATTTTTATCCATTTTATCTACAGGTGTAAAAATACGCAATCCATTATACATATATTTATATATAAATATATTAAAAAGATTATCTAGAACTTTGATTCAGCACTTCCCATACCAAGTAATAAAAACCATAACAAAAATGAAACAGTTGCCATGGAAACTGAACAGTTAGACATAAACAGAAAAAAAGCAATATTAAAAGAGTCTTACAGTGTAAAATGCTTTAAAACAGGAAACTTTCTATTCTATTACCAAAAAATGCCAGAAATTACTGTAAATTCTGTCAATGCTGCTGCTCATGTAATATATGGTGATCAGTCAGTCAGCTAGGAGATAAACTCAGATAAAAAGCACTGATCTAAAATGAGTAATATACATATACACTACAGATCATCTCATGAATGCATTTGAAAGTTTCCTTGCATGAGCAAAACACTACGGTTTGATTTTTGTCCCTAGCATCTATATCCCTTAAGGGGTGAAAACTAATGTCCTGCAACCAGACAGGTGCATGTAATAGATGCAGTGAAAACATGTAAAGTCCGATCCTTTAGTATTCCAAAAAAATTTCCCAAAATTTGAGTATCAGGGAAAATTAATAATACCATAGATGACACTGTACTGTACTGTATGTCTAACTGTTCAGTTTCTATCTGATGGCAACTAGCTATTTATTTCATTGAAATATCAAAAATGGAGCCTTTAATTCTGTAAGATCTAAAACAGTTACCTACATGTAGTATATACATTTATTTAGTAGTAACTGCATACTAAGAAGTATATAATGTTTACCCTTGTGAGCAGCAGGAGAGAGAGGATGCGCTGTTGCAGGAGTCAGATCCGGGTCAATCCAGCAATCATCACTAAATAAGGGTGATTTCTCATCTGACAATGGTTTTGATACATTGATTGGTCCTGCCATGATCACTGCAAGGTGAGAAATCTGGATTATATTTAACTCCAAAATTCTGACTTACATATACTTCTTCCATGAAATTTTGAAAAAAGAGTGTGCTTGGTAGAATAAGCCATTTCTTGCACAGTGGTATGGGCATATTTCTGTTAAGCTATCTACTTGGAAAATCATTTTGAAAAATCCTCTTCTGAAAGTTAGGGGGGAGGGCATGCCCTACCTATACTAGCATCCTGGAGTAAAGATTATTTAATAGTTTGTGTCTAAGATCATGAAATTTGGCAGCACAAGCAAAATATGAAAATATAATCATTTTCATGTACCAGCTGAGTACTGTGTGCTTCTTTACGATCTTAATTGCAATATCACGCCTCAAGATCACAAGAGCACAGGATGGAAAATCTGTCAACATTTTAATGAAAAATCACCAGTTGGAGCCTAGCTGTCATCATCTTGGGCTCAGTTTCAAGTCTAGGTTCCAAGTTAAGCTAGATCAAAATATTTGCATTAAACACGCAGGCAGATAGAGTCTCAAAAAACTACTTTGGAAAATATTAGAGAAAGGAGAAGAAAGCAGTGCAAATAAAGAGGGACAATATAAAATTAAGCAGTTCTTGTTGTGTTTCAATTCAAATGTACAAGTTGATAAAGTACCTTAATGTCATTGCCATTTGATTAATTGCTTTTCAGCAAACTCCACTGAATAAATGAATTGATTGCCTTCAATGCTCAAATATGGAATTTAAAGGTTTTAACTGAAGTATTACTGCATGAAATTTGTTTTAAACTTTCGTCAAAATGCTATGATTATATGCTATGGTAAAGGGTTTAAAAACAGCTTGATCTGCAAGTATGTCCCACATGCAGGTTCGGCACTCAAAAATATGATCCCTGGTACAAGATTTTATTGGTCTATGTTTTGGTTTACATATACCTAGCAGGTGCCTGTACATGTATGCAGGTGACATCTGTCATCGCAAGTAAAATGATACACTCACACTTACAGTACAGCTCCGTCACACATGTAGAAAAATAAACAAAAAACTCTGCCACAACAAATGAACCCGGTTCATTATATACATGTGCTGCAAGGTTAAATGTAGTCGTTATTTGCGCATAACTATTGAAACCCCGCAACCACTTGTTATTTGGCATTTCTTGTTCTGCAAAAATATGTGCGCATTGAATTCAAGAACAATGGATATGCCAGTAGGTACTGTATAGGGGTATTCGATAGTTGCTCCGTTATTTGCAAAGAAGAAAATAAATGGATCTGCATTTGAAATCTGCTACTTGGAATAAGTATATTCCGTTTGTATTTTAACGTAAATGACAGCATGATTAATAGTAAAAACCATTATAATGTACTCAAACGCTCTACATATTGATCATTGATAGTGCGAGATCAGTTTATCGATCCATACATAGTTACATTTACCCAGAAAAATCAGGGCTTAAATGGCAAAATTAAAACAAGATAAAATCATCAAACCCGATCGTAACAGCACTAAATCACGATTTATTTTCTTGCAACTCACCTCCACTTCTCGAATCTCGACCATGTATTCATACATACATCCTCAACTTGCTTCCGCCTTTCGAAGATCGTCCCAGGCCTCCGCTCCTCTGACGGTCACCAGGTAATTCAGCAGCACGGACTCTTTTAATTTTCGGGTCGGTCGGTCGGTCGGGAGAAAACAGACTATGAAAAAACCCTTTGTGTTTTCTTTGCCTGGGATTCTAACACATCTCTTTCTGATCGAAATAATATTGAAGTTGTTTGGTACAAGGAGTGCACGGAGTCAGAATAACCGGGCTTGTCTTGGGTGGATCCAGGATTAAGTGAGAAGGGGTTCAGATAAATATTTTAATTTTTAAAATATAGATCCTCGTCAAGGTGATTTTCGAACGATTTCAGGGGTGAGCGTTACCTACCTTTTAAAACACCTCACTTCTACTATTTTTGTTTTTTCCTTAACTTGACGTTTTTTTAAAAGAAAAACTATGCTCAAAAAATTTGCGTTTACTTCATTTTAGGGGGTTCGACCGAACCACCCCTAGATCCATGCATCAAAACGATTCAATGTCACTGACAGTTAATTATGTAATTGTCAGTTTGCTCTGACGAAGTGTCAACGCTCTAGACGTCAGCTTTACGGCCAAACCTTATGGCGAATAACATACCATATCAACCTTTGATTTTGTTGATCAAAACCCATATTCAGCTTACTCGCAAACGCAGAAAAAACTGTTTATTTCAAAACTAATCTTCCAGGTAGCTAGATAGATAGACAGTTAGACAGACAGACAGACAGACAGACAGACGGACAGACAGACAGATAGATCGATCGGCTGCACAGAACACGGAGACAGTTGTAAAGAAGAACATTGGGTGGGGCCAGATTTTCCAGAATACCTGCTCCTTTTCCAGATTTTCAGAACCCAGGCCACTACTTGAGTGTATTCAACAATGCCAACATTAGATGATAAGGGGAAGGCAAGACCAGTAGATTATTTTGCACCAAGAGCCAATCTAAAGAATCATTTTAAAGATGGCACCATTTCTTCCGGTAGTGGCAGCAAAATAGAAGAATTTTCGAAGAAATTCTGCGTAGATGCTAAACTTGTTACTGATTATATGAAGCATCTTGAAGGCTGTTTCGCTCATCCGAGAAAATGAGAGAAAAAAGAAGCTCGTCATTGAAGAAAATAAGGCATACAAACCAATTGTAGAATTGCACACATTTTAGGTATCCTACTGACGATCAGTTACTGATTTGCCGTTTTTTTCAGCTACATAATAGTTGTCTGTAGAGTTTCAATAAGGACACTCTGAAGGCATCATTTAAGCAATGTGGAATTCCCTATACCTCCTGGAAAAGTCTGCGGAGGACCGTTCTGTCTGGTGTTCCCTCGTAAAATCAGGTGTGACCGACGTCGAGAAGAGATGTAGCAAGGAGAAAGAGCAGAAACGGTAGAGAAGGAAGAACACTGTTAGAATCACCGCTCATCCTGGACCAACCCCACACATTCCCTGTCCCCACTGTAATAGACGTTTCCTGGCTAAGATTGGCTAGCACACACCCCAACCCCGAGTGGCATATGGAGTCTTGGTTTTCTTCACTTTCGAAGGACGAAGAACAACAGTCATAGACAATAACCTGGATTCTGAGCAGAGCAGGCCCGTATTACTCAGATTATTATTACCACTCATGATTGGTTTAGAAAAACAAAAATGACAATGGATTGGACTTCAAAACAATAAAGTCACTAAAGCCTGAACTGTAAACAGAAGAGGTACAGTAGGATAAGTTTTTATTTAAAGAAATGACAAAGAACCGAAAGGAGAAAAGAAAAACAAACTGTGTTATAACCGTTGCAGTCATATGGGGCCGAATCGTGAGTAAACGAGGCTTGGATCATATTTGTAATTAATTCAGTGTATATATAGGAGGGGGCACTGAAATATTTTAAAACTTTACTGGGGGGGGGGGGGTTAAAAATTTTGTGAAATTCTCAACAGGGTCCCCAAAAATTTGATAGATGTTTTAACCATATCTTCGTACCCCCTCCCCCCCTGCATACTAAATGTACTTTCCCTTATCAAGACTTGACTACCACGTGGGCAGAGATGAGAGAAGACTAGTCAACCTTATTATCTTCAATGTCTTGATCATTTATAATATTTATCCGCTTTGGCGATCCGTGAACCGATCTGTGCCGCGCCGCTCCCGAGTCTGAGACGAAGTCATTTCAACGCTGTAGATACTCAGGTTTTCTGAAAGAACTGTTAGTCACTGTTTGGCAGGATTTGGCTCCTATTTTACACCGCATAAGTAGTGATTGTTTTATATCAAAGCGATCTTAACTGATACTTCCAATTGAGTCGTGCATGCGTTTGTCATTGGAGTGTCAACGCGAGGTCTGAGGGATCATTGTGCCTTTACTACTAGTACTAGTTTTAGAATTAAAGTTCATTAGGATGATGCCAGAGCGTTGACATATTCTCATACCGATATATGTTTAATATTAATACTGTAGAATATATACAGAGAAGCCAAAATTATTTTTCCGGTTTCGACATACGCCGAAATAATGCAAGAGTAATCACGCAAGAAACTAAATTGCACTGAATGCTTGTCCTGGATCAATAAAGATAAAAAAGTAGAAACTTTCTCGAAAATGCCGGCTTTTCACTATAATGTCCAAGACAACGGTTGGAACCACTTTGAACCATTCTTTGAACCGCATTCCGAGTGGAGTGCCCAATCTTTCTTCGAACTGCACGCGCACGAGTTTGAAGCTTTCATTTTTCTAAGGAAGGCTTTACTTTCTACGGAGGCCAATTTTACTACGCAAAACTTCTTTTTTAGAGAAGGCTTTCCATTCTATTGAAGACTTTCATAGTACTACGGAAGACTTCGTTTTTTTTCTCCGGAAGGTTTTCATTTTTCTACGAAAGGCTTTCTGTTCTATGGAAGGCTTTGATTTTCACTACGGAAGAATACTTTGGCACCGGAAGGCTTTCATTTTTCTACGGAAATCCTTCTTTTCTCCGAAAGGCTTTCATTTTACTACGGAAGGCTTTTTTTCTACGGAAGGCTTTACTTTCTACTGAAGGCGTTTTCTGAGAAAAAAAATTGTAGTTTTACATTTAAACAGCAGATTTTAGTGAAGAATGACTTAATTTCTAGGAAAACGGGCGTTTATTTGCACACAGAACGCCCTGTTTTAGTGGGCCACACACTTGCCAGCCACTTGACTACATTTTAATATAATACTAACTTGTAATAACTAATATAAGGGTGAAGTTTTAAAATACCGCTTACCACAATCACGTGCATGCCGTGTAACTTGACGACCGGTCGGTAACTGTCGCGCTGTTCGTACCAAGGACTGCGAAACTGTGCACAGTCAAGTGAGCGTCTAAAGCAGCTACGAAGATCTCCGCGGCGCGGATGACCATTAGAATCATGCTCGTTATACGGAGGTCGGCAGTTTTACTGCTCTTAATCTGCTGGTACGTGGCAGGTAAGTGGACTGACGATTTTCTTATTTTCATGTGTGACATTTCAAAGACAAAGGCCAACAGCGCAGCTCAGTCGAGTAATACATAGTAGTGTCAAATTCAACAGTGTGCTCGCCCAAGCTCGCGTTCGCTCGGATATCGGCACGCTGAAGTTCCTCCGCAATGGATAATCGTTCTATAGTTACAATTTACATATTAGTTTGGAGCAGTGCGGGGTATACCAGGTTTAATTGTACTCACTATTTGCGTGCGTGTGTTTCGAGTCCCGGGGTTGGGAGGTGAGAAATTCATTTTACTCGTGATTTTTAAAAATAATATGAACACGCATTTTAAAAACACTGACTTCTAGTGCATACAATGTTTGGCAAATTGTTTTCTCATTAATGTCGTGTCATTTTATTTCTTTTTTCCTTTTTTGAAACTTTTACCAGTTGCTTTTTCTTTTTATTAGTTCAGTAGATTCATATGATATTTTTAACTAGGACCTTAAAAATTAACTTTGCAACCACATTTGACTTCCTGTCCCAATTCTCAAAGAACAGCTCCTAGATATCTTGTTACGTTCCTTAAATCCGCTCTCATTTGACTTCACAGTATGTCGAAGAAACGAGTTGGCTTTTTTTGTTGTTTTTCATGGGGAGGGATCATGATAACAGTCGGTTTGCTGTTTTTCTAAACCTTCCACCGCGCTCATTGACGAATCCTTGTTTGTCCGCATCCAATTGAAAACGTAATTCATTTATATTCTGTCACTTCCCGTCAGGAAACGATACTTCGCTGCACACCCACTCACGCAATACATGTTTAAAAGCTAGTAAAATCACTGGTTAGCACTCTTAACGATTCACGTCATGATAGGAGCTAGAATCACTATCTGTTTAAAGCATAAAAAGCAGTCTTGTCCTTTTCTATTTAAAAGAACCCAAAAGATAAAACGAATGCCCAAAAACTACCAAGAAGCCTGCGTTGCAAACGGTGGTGTTGGGTTTGGACGTATTTCAGTACATCTTGTTTATATAACGCACCGGGACGTCTTAGCTGTGACATGACACAGATTAAAAACTATTTAATTTAGAACCTGTTGCAAGTACTTCGTTTAGTGAAGAGAGGGTGCAAATAAAGCCCACAGTTCTTCCTCTCCCCCTAATATATGTATGTCTAAAGAAATACTCCAGTCAATACGGAAACGATCTGTATTTTTAAATTCAAAAAGCCGATAATATTCCTTCCATTAGACTTCGAACACACAGCCTTTTGTGGATTGTCCCCCACAAAAGGAATAAACACTTGCCCAGTTAACTAATCACACAGAACAGCATAATTGTCGTGTACAAAAACAGCTCGATTTATTATTCGTATTGCGATCACTCTTGCCACGGGCGTGCACAGAGCTACTCTGACGTGCTTATAAACTGGTATCTATCTTAAATTGATCCTCTTAAAAATTAACTAGTGCTAACTCGCACCCAGTCCCCGACACACTCCCCCATGCGGCTTGGAATCAAGGTGCATGCATTAAGGGGGCTGGTGCTGGATGTCCATAGGTTTCCGTAACGAACACAACAAAGAAATTCTAAAGTCAAAAATTCATATAAAAACCTCGCGATTGTCAATGACTGTTCATGAATGTCCAGTTCATTTCCAGTTCAAACAAATGAATAGAGTACAATAACAAAATCTAGAAACTCATCTCTCTGTAAATACACAAGTTTCTTAGTGTTCATTCATTACTCCTCTGCAATAGCCTTAATCCTCTCGGTTGCTGCGACTGCTGCGGCTCTTCTTGGTCTGAAGACTCGGGCCTCTGGATTCAAGGTCTGTTCAGTCTCGGGTCTGACCATGTCACAGTACAGCTCCAAGGGGTACAAGTGCTGTATGGGTCGCTCTAGCATCCCTTTACCCGTTCGCAGTTGAACTGCTCGGATGTTCCCATCACGCCCGGGGTACACATCTGACACGATGGCTAAGGGCCATTTTCCCCGGTTGCGACTGTCCGTCTTGACGATGACTACATCCCCGACACTCACGTGGCCTCGCGCACCTGTAGCTAGGTTGTGCCGTTCTCTCAGCGCTGCCAAGTACTCTCTATACCAGCGGGCCCACAGAGCATCCTTGCAGGACTTCAGGAATTTGGCTCTCTTCCGCAGTCCTTTGTCTTCTTCACGCCAGGGCTCTGAGTCTGGAAGCAGGCTTGGTCGCTGGAAAAGGAATGTCGATGGTGTCAGAGTTGCCATTTCCACATCATCTTCCATATAGCTTAGTGGCCTTCGATTGACCTGAATCTCGATATCCAGGATCACTTCTGATAGCTCGTGCCACTTCAGAGTTGCGCCACCGATGTTCTTGTAGAGTGCTTGCTTCACAACCCCAATGAGGCGCTCAAACTGTCCTCCCCACCAAGGAGCTCGGGACAGATTAAACTTCCACTGGATATCTTGGGACTCTAGGTAACCTTGTAATTTCTCGTCCTTTCGTACTTGCTTCAACCAAGCTGCAGCTTTGACAAACTGGCTGCCGTTGTCACTGTAGATCACTCTGGGCCGTCCTCGTCTGGCAATGAAACGCTTGAGGCACAATAGGAATGAGTTAGTCTCCATGTTGGGGACCAGTTCAAGGTGTATCGCTCTGGACAGGCTGCAAGAGAAAATAATTAAATATGCCTTCCCCTTACGTTGAGGGGTCAGCTGATAGACTATTGGGCCCGCATAATCGGTCCCAATAACCTCAAAGACTGTTCCACCAGTAGTACGGTCGGATGGTAGCAGTCCTGGGGGTGGCACTGCTAATGGCTGTACTCTGAATCGCTTGCATCCCCAACAGGCTGACCGGATGGACTTGACTACACGTCGGAGTGTTGGGACCCAGTAGTCCTCGCGAACAGCTGCCATCGTCAATGTCACGCCGCCATGTAGAGTCTCAACATGCATTCTATGAACCAGCTTCCGTGTGAACATGGAGTCAGCGGGCAGGTATATTGGGTACTTGCCTTGAATTCGCCCGTGACATTCAAGCAATCCACGTGCATTGGGCTGGAGATTCAATGCACGACTGGTCTTTATGAAGTGAGGTCGCTGTGAATCCTGGGACTGACTTCTCTTTATCCACCAGTGTCGGACTTCCTGCAGATCCTCACTGGTCAGGGGGCCCTTCCGATGCCTATTTGTGGTGAAGCGCAGCACCCATGCCTGAATTCTGAGTGCACGACGCAGGTCATGGCGCTCCAGGAGGTCGTCAAATACATTTGGCTCAGGCTTCGGTTGATCTTGTGCAATGTTTAGTACTTCCCGGTGCGTCTTACATGCTTGGTTCATCTTCATTTCCGCTTCTGAGGCTGGCGAGTTCTTGGTGACTGGGTTCTTTGGCCATTTGTCATGGTCACACAACCATTCTGGCCCAGTCCACCACAGCTGGCTTTCTTCCACTTGCGCTCCCCTGCTCGCTAGGTCGGCTGGGTTATTATCAGTTGGTACGTATCTCCACTCAATATCTTTGTGAAGCCGAATTTTGGCGACACGATTAGCAACGAACTGTTTATACTGTCCATTTCCTTTGATCCAATGGAGTGCTACTGTGCTGTCAAGCCAGCCATACAACATTGGCGGAGGTAGGTTGTCGTAGGCATTTCTCACGTTGATGAGCAGATTTGTGGCCATATGAGCTCCCACTAACTCCAAGCGGGGTATTGTGAGATTTTGCTTTGCAAGCCGGCCTTTCGCTGCTACAAGTCGTTGTGTTGTGCCGGATTCTTGGCGCACAACTGCATAAACAGCTGCTCCGACTCCTGAAATTGAGGCATCGCCAAAGCTATGGAGCTCTACTTCTTGAACTTTCTCCCGGTAATGCACGATGGGGCGGGGTACTTGTTGTTCACTTGGTAATTGTAGTTCCCATCTTCTCCAACGTTTCAAGTGCTCGTTGCTAAGCAACGCGTCCCACGGTTTCTTAGCTTCGCACACATCACGATAAATTTGTTTTCCGGTTAGAGTCAACGGTGCAATTAGCCCCAGAGGGTCGTAAATGGAAGCTAGCTTACCGAGTATACCTCGCTTGGTTGGCTTGGCTTGCTCTGTAGGGATCATAACTGCCAGGGTATCTTGATGTTTGTCCCATTTCAGGCCTAACATCTTTGACTCGGTTGGTTTGACGTTAAGCTGCTGTTTAGCGAAGGATTGTTCGTCTGAATCTGATGTCCTGTTGTCGTTGTCTTCAAGTTGTGGTTCATTAGAGTTCCATTTGTGCAGTTCGAAAGTTGCATCGCTCATGATTTCTGTTGCAACTTGCTTGGTTCGCTGTGCTTGTTCTACGGTTTGATTTCCGGATATGACGTCATCAACATACAGGCTCTTTCTTAACTCGGCTACGACATCCGGCTGTCGCTCTTCCCACGCGTCAAGATGTGCTTCAAGTACACCGTTTAACAGAAAAGGACTTGGTGCCAGTCCGAAGAGAACTCGTGTAAATCGCCAAGTCTCTACTTCTTCTTCCGCGCTTGAACGCCAATGAAATCTTAGTGCATCTCGATCAGCTTCTTTCACTCTAATTTGCAGAAATGCACGACGTAAATCAGCATTGACAGCTACCGGAAATGCTCTCTGACGGACAAGAACATCCCATAGCTTGTTCTGGAGTGGCGGTCCGGGATTTAGACATTCGTTCAAAGACACTGAATCTGGAGTCGGGTGCGCGGATGCGTCGTAAACCACACGCATTTTCGTGGTGGCTGCGGTTTCCCTCACAACAGGCTTGTGCGGTATATAAAATTCTTTTCCGCTCACTTTTTCTGGCGCTCGTTCAACAATGTTCATTTCAATTTGTTCTTTAATTATTCCATCATACTCTGATGTCTGGCCTTTGCGCTCGAGTCGCCGCGACAAATTCTCGAGACGATTCAAACTTCCTTGCTTGTTATTGAGTAATTCTGGGTGGTTTGATTTCCATGGCAACCCAGTTTCGTACCATCCTTCCGGCGATCTTTCTAGCTGTTCTTTGAACTCAGCGTGAACAGTATTTTGGTCGTGCTCCGGTGCGTCGGCTAATCCGACAAGGCTCCAACATGCTGGAGGTACGGTACAGACAGAATGGTTGCTACACTGAGTTTTCTCTTGACGCAGCAGTCTTTTTATACATCAGCTAAGTTTTCTACTTTTTGTTCTGCCGAGTTCTCAGACACGGTTTTCTTTTCTTTAGTTTATATTACAATAACAATAACAATAACAATAACAGCAACAATAATTACATGCAATGATAATTGACCCTTTTCATAAATGGCGGTTATTTTCATATGCTTTTGTCTCTATTTAAATTAGCCCAACTAGCGTCTTCACGTTAATATGTTCTTTCGAGTTTTTTGACTGAAAGCAAATAGGCCTTGTGCAAGAATGTGCAAGACTCAAAAACAAAACATAATTTACTAGAAAAGTGTGTAGTTTGTTTTACATTTCCCAGTGGAGTCTTGCACATTCTGATCTTTGGTGTATTTTGTACCACGTGACCTCTAGATCTAGCACTGGTACACGAAGTCCAGCATCTATGAAGTATCTCATTACAACAAGAGGTCAGCGGAGCAAACTACTGCACAGGAAACCCATACTCTATGTGTGTGTTGTATCATGGCGTCGAGCGAAATATAAGCAAATGTATGGGCTGAAATC
>JAOBYE010096560.1:0-11086 GCA_025403585.1 Parazoanthus swiftii
TATCCTCTTCGGGTACATCTTCAAGGGCCTTTCAGATTTGGTATCATAACACCACAAATTCAACAGTATAATGCAGAAATGAGTGCAGCCAGGAGTTCTGTGGAATGGCTGCTTGGTGATGTCTGAAATCCATTTAAGTTTAATGACTTTCAGAAAAATCTCATACCTTTTTCAGCAGCATTGCACTTACATGCTTGTATTGCAATATAACCTCAGAATATTTCGATCTCAGGGCACCTAGCCTTGATACATATTTTGCCCAAAAGGGAATCAAAACTACCGATAAGCAAGTTTCATTTCTTTTGAAGAATTCTGCCATCCAGGGCTAAACAACATAAGCCCACATATAAGTACATTCACTTAAAAACCTCACGTTTTAGGCTAAATCCATTAAAACTTGTGTTCTTTGGATATTCAGATCAAATAAAACCCTGTAGTGAGAAAAAAAGATTCCCGGAGATTCGGGGTCAAATCTTCCAGGGGTATAGATCATTTCTGGAATCTAACAATCAATCTTTTTGTTGTCAGAATATTGCAAAATTTTTGGTTCCAGAAACTTCCCCCCCCCCCCCCCTAGGAAACAGGTTGAGAAAAGACCAGAACCAGAACCCTGCCCCAGTGGAATTTCCAGTGAAAAACACAGTACCATTATTGTATAAGGAGTAAACATACTTGTAGTCAGAGCTGAATATCCAATAAAAATGGACATTTCAAGTGCTTGCAAAAAGTTCTTTATTTTCCTTCGAAACCTGAACAACAAAGTTGAACACATGCATGGAAGGCAAAGCTAGATCCAATATAATCAAACCAATGCAGGTGCATTTCTGAAAACTAAAACTAGATCATTAGTTGGTACAGAAGCAAAATGTTTGACCAACAGCTCTCGAGCTTGCTAATAAACATGTCATTCACGCATGGACAAATCTTCATCCTTGGATAGTTTTTCATAATTCTCTGCATTGCTTATGTAAGGATAATTTTTATAACCACTGAAACTCTCCTTGCCAAAGTTAGGGAGATGCTCCCAAGTCTAATTGAAGTAATTTGTCTATCAATTCCGACAACTTTATTTCACAATTACTCTGACTGGGTTCTCTTATTTATCTGTAGATATAATACCGGTGGTATAGGTTTATTCGGTCTGCACAATCAAAAGTGAATCAAAAGCGTTTTTAACACAACCCACCATTCTAACATAAAATAATTGTTAGGAATTCAACAAGGGGAACTCCTGAAAAAAAGTTTGGTCTTATCCACAATGCTTACTTGGAGTTGTTACTCTGAAGCACAGTCATCAACAGTTTATTTTGCTGGGCTAGTATAATCTCCAGAGAGCGCTGCTGTGCCTGCTGTTGACGTACCATTTGTTGCATAAGTGAGCCAAGCATAGCCTGTTCTTGTTTCACTGCTTCATCCTGTTTAGCTGCTGTCATTTCCATTTCCTTCTCTCTCAGCTTTAGTTCTTCCTTCTTCAGCTCCCTTTCCCTTTCCGACTTCTCAGACAAATATTCGATAGTGTCAGCCGTACTGCGTCGCACTTTAGTTTTGGTCGCTTTTTCATTCTCCCCTTTCCTTTGCCAGCGGTCATGGTCGGTAAAACTTGTAACCTAACTTCTTCAGCTGCTGCCTTCTCATAATCAGCCTTGTTTTTTTTTCTGTTTTTTTTTGGCATCACTTTTGGCTTTGGCGCTTTGCTCTCGTTCCAGGATCTCGCCTAGCAATGAATCTAGCTCTGCTCTTCTACCTCAATCCCAGAGACCTTCTCTTCCTCTGATAATTTGTGTTTCTTTCTGGAAGTCAACAAGCCATAGCGATCTCGAACCGCTCTAGCTGTTACTTTAAACTTGGTTTGGGCAAGAGAATTCAAATGCGTAGCGATGTTCTCGAACACTTGTCCTCTTTCTAGGCTTCGAATTTTATAGTTGTAATGCTCACTAACAAGATATTCTCGGCACATGAACACATCGTGCTCAGAGGTCCACTGAAAATACTTCGATTTCGGGGCTAGAATAAAAGAGAAAATATATAATTGTATGTTATCGGGCAAACTCGCGACTTTAAACACTATCCACTGGTTAAGAGCAATACATTGGCAACAGATGTTTGGGATTAAAAGACTACTATGGAAGAATCAAGAGAAAAAAGCTTGCCTTTTTTCCAGTAGAAGGTTCTTGCTGTTCTGTGGCCATTACTATGCAGGCAGATTAGGAGTCACTAAAAACCAAGCTCAGGTTTAGTATGGCAAAATTCAACTTTTCTAAAGAACGATTAGTTTTTGATAATCTAGGAAGGTTTTTCTTGATCTGCGATTGATTTAATATGGAAAAAAGCACGATTTTCACGCAAAAATATGGGTTTTGGACTTACGTTTTCACCTGAACGGCAAATCACCATAAAACCCGTCGTCGACGAACGATGGACGTCGTTTTGACGTGACGCATGCGCAGAACCTACGTGCGGGAAAATTTCACTTCCGGCAGTCGTCCTCGTGGCATTTCGTCCTCGGTGCTTAAGGTTCCTACTATCGTCATCCGTTGAGCTATTTCACCCTGATTTGTAGCTGAGGGCCACGATTTGATGTCCTCACTCCAGAATTTTTTGTCCTTTATATCCAGTACTTTTATATTTAAAATGTACGTTTCTTGAGGATGTCGTAACTGTCTTCCGCAATGATCAAGTAAAATTCTAGCATCTTGAAATTTTTCGAGGAAAGACAGCATTACTCCTCAAGCCCATGACCTTTCGAACAATAGCCCGACGCTCTACCATCTGATCTCACTGATCTGCGTCTTTATTCTCACAACAGATCAATCAGTTCGTAATGTTGGTGTTTTATGAAACTTATTCCGTTTAGTTTTCTTTTTTCTTGGGGAAGGAGAATGAGACTCGGCAAGTACTGTAACAAATAGCAAAGTAGGAAAACTAATTATTACAAGCTATGAATAACACTGTATTAATATATTGTAATCATTAATCATATCAATTATTGGTAATAGATAACACCACGTAGTCAAACCAAGGTCAAGACTAAACCATTAGTCTATGATATATGAAATATAGTGACATAATGTGAGAATAACTCCTGGTGTAGTTAAAACATAACTACAGAAACGACAAAAGAAACTAACTCCAAAAGAGTTAACATTAAGTCTCTTAGTTATGACAAAAATACTCCAAAGATTATCCAAAAAGTACCTACAAAAGTTAGCAATAAAAATGGAATCTTTTATCAATCTAGTATCAGTTAATATTAACAGAAAAAGGGGTTAGTTTAGATATAGAAACGGAAATGACGCTCGCGAAGAAATAAGTAACTAATTAAACTAAAGTCGATTGGCATCCTGACTCCAAGGACGCGTGTGAGTGAAAACTAAGCTAACGAATAAGTTATCAAAATCATGGAAAAATGTTATTGATTGGCTGTAAAGAATAGAAAATCAGCGTACCTTGCTAAAAGCAATTCTTTCGCTTGAACAATTCCGCTCGTTATCAACTTAACCCACACACTGGAAAACTAGTCGCAATTAACCATTAATTATGTGCCTAAGAACCAAGCAAGGGACATTCGCTTTTTCATTCCAGAGATTCTGGAACAAAGTCCTAGCTATATTTATTTATTTACCTATTACTTGCACTCTGTCACACAAGACGATTATTTGCAAGGGTGGTCAGCGAAATAATAATAGTAATAATATTGAAGGGAAAAAAATAATAACAATGAAGTAGGAAAAAAAATACAATAATAGACTTAAGCCTCACACACACACGTATGTATAGTGGAATTGGCTTCAGTGAAGCATTGACGGATGCATGCAAAGTACATCTTCCCGATCCAAACTAAACATCATTAGTTACCTCCACATTCAACTGCAGTACTGAAACGCATATCTATTCTTTCCCCTTCCACCCGCTGCACTCGGAAGTTTCTCCTGACAGTCACAAGCACATATGCATTTGTCATTTCGTGGTTCAATCGTACAGCTTGTCGCAAGAGGACTGTTAGCTCGAATGGGACACGTTACATTAAATGCTTTAAGGAGCGCATCTATTTCTTCCCTTACATAGGCCTACAACGAGCCTTGTTGTCATTTTGCCCATGAGTGCTGCCAATCGTCCATGGGAGGTCACCTTACCCTGACTAGTGTCTTTCTGGATTTACTGCATACAAAAATAATATATTCATGATCTCGACCAATTCAAGTAGAAATTAAACTAAGTGACCACATAAGTGCGTGCTGGTGATCAAAGTACATATTTAGTTCAGTGTTTTAATTGTATTCATGCTGATCAATTGGTGTCAGGATAACAACAGCACTTGTCAGTTGGTCTATGAAACAAGCACGAGTTACTTAAAAATTCATGTGATTTCAATGACTGATTTTTTCATGAAATTCAGACATGGATCGGGTTGAGAACAATAAGTGGCAAATTACCTTGAAGGGCACACTGTCACATTTCTCTAACGATTTCTTAACTCCATACTTTTCAGATTGTATGCCCTTCTGAACTCGCGTAGATACTGACTTGCCCCCATGTTCACATACCTCTCAATTGCATCACAGTACAGGGGTGGATCTAGGCCAATTCATGAGTGGTGCATAGTGTTGAGCAACTCGGGGCCATAGGCCCCGAGTCGAGCGGCCAAGCTTCTAGGGGGGTCCGGGGGCATGCTCCCCCAGGAAAAATTTATAAATTGAATGCTCTAAGATGCATTCTGGCGCATTTTTGGAGCAGATTATAGATAAATTTTGAACAAAAAGTTGGCCCATATTTTCACACTTTTACCTTAAATATCAAATTGCATGGCTTCAAGTCAACTGAGTGAGACCCCGGCATTTGATTGAAACAAAAGACTTATGCCATATCAATCCATTTTACAAAGTCATTATTTTATTCAGTCGCATTCTGCCTTACGATATAAAAAAAATTCACTGCGGCTTTCCTTATTTGATTTATTCTCTTTTTTTGCTTTGTTTTCTTAAAATATTAAAGTGAATTCATTTCAAGTACTGCCAGATTTTTGAAGTCAAGTCAGGTATTCGCCATATATATGTAACCTCGACCACGATGAGGGTACCGATCTACTTGGCCATACAACTGGTATCTTACGAGTCTGGGAGAGCAAATAAAGTTGATTTATAGAAATATTCAGTCCTCATCCGATAAGATGTTTGCCATTCTCATCCTTCTGGGGTTAATCGCATCAAACTCATCAGTTATTTGTTCCAAGTCCAATGGAATATCTCTGTGAGCGTGCATGAGAGCTAGACCGTTCAGTCTTCCCACTCCCATCGTGCTCCTCAAATAGTTTTTGAGATAGCGCAGACACGATATGGATCTTTTGCAAGAGCAAGATGTCGCAGGAATTGTAGCTAGAATTTGAACAATTGTAAAAACATTCGGAAACGAGTCACGGTGAATAATCTTTAATGTAGTGGCAATCTTGTTTGGGATGTCTTCTCCTTTGTCCCTCTTCTCTACCTACAGTCGCTGCCAGAGAAACAACTCAGCAGTAAGGCCAGCAGGGTTGGGCAGGTCCTGCAAATACCGGCCAGTAAAGGTTTCATATCTTCTTTCCAGGCCGTCGGGTTGTTGAGCATGAGAGCTGGCACGATGAAGAAACCTTTATAACAGGTGTAACCTTGTGGCGGAAATCTTGTTCGAAGCTGAGTGAGGGAATGGTCAAGAAAAACTCGGGTGAGGTTAATGCGATAGTATTCGAGTGGGGTTGTTGCAGGGCAGTTGCTGTGGTGGATCTGATGCTGTACAATTCTTGGCTGAGATGGCTCAATTCCAACTCGACCAGCAAGTTGTACTGCTTCGTCATACAGCTCACGGTGATGATGATCGATGTTGCCCTGCACATTCTCGAGTGCCCGTCTCAGGGAGTTTATTTCTTGATCGGCATTCAAAAGATCCATTTCCTCTTTCTGGAGCTTGACGGTTGCGGGCCTTGTCAAGTTGAGAATGTACTTGACAACAACAAGTGTAACGATAAACTCAAAACTGATTGCATGTGCGAACGCATCCGCATCGTCCCGGCTCTGGGAGTTCCATTTCCCTCCTCCAACAACACCGTTGTCATCCTTGTTCAGCCTGATTTGTTCCAGCGTTTCCAAAATTGGCAGAAAAAGTTCCACGAGTCTATCTAGTCCGTCCAAACGTGCAATCCAGCGTGTTCGACAGACACCGATCAAATTCCTGTGGTTACTATGTGGCAGAAGTTCGGGGACTATGAGAGAAAGACGGTGTTGTCGTTTAGGGGAATTGTTAAAAAACTCAGACAGTTTTCTAACAGTAGTCATCATCATGTTTTTTACAAGTTGTAGAGAGCAAGTGTGAGCGACACAAATTTAAACGATGGTTCATACAGTGAATGTAAATAGCTTTGTTAAATTGACGTTGGATAAGAGTTGAAGCCCCGACGTACTTTCCCGCCATGTTTCCTGCTCCATCAATTGCTTGCCCCGACAGCTATCCATGCTCAATCCCATGTCGCTAATTGATGTGATGATAAGATTCTTAATTGACTCTCCACTTGTATCCTCACCACACTCCCGGAAACCCACAAATTCTTCTCTGATATTCTGTGAAGAGTCAACAAATCTTATCACCAGCGACAAGTTTTCTTTGTTCGAGACATCCGCAGCTTCATCTGCCATCACCGAAAACATCTTGCTCTCGCTAACTTCCGTCACTTTTTTGTTTACAATGTTTCCCTATGGTGTCTATCATTTGGTTCTGAATTGTTTTTGACCGGTATGTGGTGTTTCTTGGGGCACTCTCAAAATGCTTCTTAAGTGTCTCGTCGCCGCTATCGATGCGAAACTTGGAGGAGAGTTTGAAAATCACCCTGCAGTAGCTCATCGTCAGGGCTATCATCGTCTTGATAATAGACTGTATCTTTTCCCTATTCTCGGCAATTTGAGCCAGCACTACCCGATCCAGCTGTTGATCAATTGGGACAGTTTGTCTTCGCATTACCTGTAAAACATTTTGCATGGCCAGAACAGAAAAGTTGTGGGTCTCACATTTGCCATCGGCATGTTTCTTGAGCCTCGTTGTTGCGGTCGTCCAAACCGTCAGCAGAGCACGGAAAAGATGGTTAAGTTTAGAACCATTCCTGCCACATTCCATTCCGAAACAGATGCAGGGCAAACAGAAAGCGCCGTCCAAATATTTTGAATACACGAGCCATGTGTATTTTACAAGCCATTCTAGTCTGAATTTTCGACGGGAGTTTTGTTGGTTTCCTTGGTCTTTGCTCTCTAATGATTTGGGAAAATCGAAAAGTGGATCCGGCTTCCAAACATTATCAATGAACTTGAGCTTTTCAGCAGGGGGAAAACGAGCAATTTCCTTATACACTGCCCCGATATCAAACGGCGAACAGTCTTCCTTTCTACAAACCGGCTCACCTCGCGTGACTGTATTTGCCATACCGATAAAAATTGTAAAAATCGAGTAGCGCAGCGGAGAGCGTTTTACATTAAGACTTTGTGGTCAAAGCAAATCTGAATGCGCTATTTATAATATAATGTTGTGCTGATTTGGTAATCTCTAATTTTAGAAGGCAATATACAGTATTTTTGTTCTGGAGTTTGTTAGCTTTGTTGCGAAAGGTCAACGCACATAGGTTTGACGTTATATTAAAGTACCGATATTCTTACCTTTCATGTTTCGACAGCCAAACAAAAATGCCAATCCCATTACATCATAGACAAACCTCACGTACAATTCCTTGTGCTCCAAGTTCGAACCCTTCATAATTCGCTACATTCAGGAATTTGATGATGAGATTCGTGAGATCGAACACATATTTGAAGTTTCTCTTATATAATCTGTAATATCATGTCACCTCAAGCTCTATTTATATCAGCTCACTAGTTTACGAGTAGTGCAAAAGTAGCTAAATTACTGGCCTGGCCACCGAAAGGGCAGTTTGACTGGTGCACAAATACAATGGCAATAGCTGGGCCAATCGAAAGACAGTTTGACCGGTGCGGAACGCACAGTAGCACATTGTCTGCGCCTGTTGATGCACTGTTGCCTGAACTTGTGTGACAAAACTAATAACCAGGGGGGAAGGGAGAGGAAACTCTTGTGAGAAAGTAATTTAAATGCTCTTAGAGACTTTCAAACAGGAAAAAATCAGTTCCAAATGCCACAAAAAGATTGGAAAAAATGATAAAACTAATGAAAAGATTGCATTTTTTTCCTCTGAAACTGTGACTAGTTTTTAGAAACTAGTTGCACTAGTCTGGATCCAGCCCTGCAGTAGAACTCATGAATAGAATCCTGTAATGGTTAAAAATAAATTGCAATTCTTCTATTGTATATAGTACTTATGTATGTCTATTATACTATATATCTGTAAATAATTTGTAAATACCATTTTATTAAATAAAAGAAAAAAATATATTTAAAAATTATTATTAATAGTTTTTGATTTACTGAGTGCTGTCAGAATGGGTATAAAAATGTATGTTATCGATTTATTTAATAACATAATATATATGACCACAAAAGAAACCTACCTTTTCACTGAGTAAAGCTTCTTGCTTAAAATCAGGAATACCACTCGAGTCGCAGTCTTTCATTTGCAAGCAGCTGTCGTCGAGCCCTTTCAACCATGTTCCCCCTCTCAGCCTTCAACTTGCATGGTTCAATAGGTTTAGCCTTTCTTGCTCAACATCAACAAAGAACTGGTAGCTTTGGTCAGCAATGTGAATTAGTCCCCTGTTGCGATACTGGAGGTTTTCTATAACCTCCAGGCTTTTAACAAATTGCCTGTTCTGTTCCAGTTGAGAATAAGGCATAACAAGGTGATTCTCTACCAGCCGACATTTCTTGTTGTATGCCACAACAGAGATCAAAGTGCTGCTATTCTGTGTGTAAATGTTCTTTCGCACATACTGTACTGCCGATACTTGCACAGAAGTTTTCTCACAAACCAACCACCATAATGCCGCACCTTGGCTCTTCCAACAGCATCCATCTCCTGAACTTGTAATACCACAGGCTGACTGTTTGTGTCCTTAAGAACTACAGTCGGTAAGTGATCCAAAAACAAAGGATAAATCATTTCCAGCACTACTCTCGGCTTAACTGACTTGTGTGTAACCTCAACTTTCATAACTCCAAATAGTCCACATGAGTTCCTGGTACTAATCACTGCTGAGAAATACAAATAGTTTACTGGTCACCTTTGTGAATTTTTCTCTTAACATATTGAGGAGAACATCGCCATTGTTTCAATAAGATATTCCTTAAAAAAACTCGAAACGAGAACCAAACAATGTTCACAAACGTAGACACATGGTCGAACTAATCTTCCCCTGACTTTTCTTCAATCAGGCTATTCATATCCTTAGCAAATTGACTTTAGGGGTCTTCCTTTTTCAGTTTTCCTAGTTCTGTTATGAACTTGTTTCTCACAAAGCCATCTGTTGGTGTTGCTAGGTCTGGAACATTTCTCAATAACTGTTCAAAAACAACATCCAGTGCCAAACCATAGAAAGAGTGTACAGTTGTGGCAACTCCTGATGCATGTACCGTGCATGCGATCCCGCTAGAACAGACAACAGTGGCATTCCTGTTCTTGGACTCACAGTCCTGCAAGATGCTTGACTCAAGTTGCGACTTTTCGCTCCCTGTTGTTGTCTGACCATAACGGATATTGTTTTGTGTAGACTCCTGCTGGTGGTGTGTTGGATTGTTGTTTTGGCCATTGCAGGCTCTAACCTGACAGAAATGATTTTCTACACAGTCTTGATTTATGATGGCAGAGCTTATAAATGACTGTGGGAATTTGCATAGCTTTACAGCAACCATTGACATCAGACCGATTGAAGATCAAACCAAAGCTTTGTGGAAATAAAATTCTTTGGGCACTCACTGGTTTCTTCAATCCAATCCGCCCTTGGGTCTGTAAGTGATGAGATTTGATGCTTATCAGAAAAAAACTGGACGATGCAACTAGTGTGTCCCAGAAGTTCGATGGTAGAATTCAAACTTTGTCCTTTCTTCTGATTTTGCATAGACAAGTGCTCCTGATATTTCTGTTCAAGATAAATCGATTTAATTAATAGAAAAGACGATCGCTTGGCGTTGCCAATTGTTGATGTCTTGGACGAATTTACTTGGCTTTTTGGATATTTTGCCGCGAATTGCTGAAAATCGTGGAGCTGAGAGAGGATTTTGTGGTGAACATTCGGCGAGCATAATCGTCGTGTAGGACTCTCGAGCAGACCAGATCATAAAATAATTAAATAATCCGTTCTCGAAAACGGCTGCAGATAGAGCAAAGCAAAGTTAGTATTGTCAGGCACAAAGAAAGATGGATTTACTAGTGTCACAACTTTTCAATGTCTTGTCACATGAAGAACTGTACGGGCTTCTTCGATAGCTGGTTCGCTGGCACTCCCTCTTGTAGGATAACGATACTTTTAAGACACGTGTGTCATTGGAGTGAGCGCATATTAGCTACTCTGGTCCCAGTCATGATCTGGAAACTCGAATGTTTGCCAAACCTTCCCTGGTTTTATCACGGGAGTAATCCCTGCACATCTCTGGAGTCAACGACAAGTGTTCGTGTCAGACATTCTGCGTTTGTAGTTCACGGCACTTGTACTGTAATGGAGATCCACTACCAGTTTATTGACTGTTGTTATAGGAGGGGCACAAAAAGAGATTCACGCCCTTTCCATGGTGGTGTCGTTTAGCGCTTGAAGTATTTGATTTGTAATTCTTAGTGTAGTTTAAGCAAAATGAAAGAGAAACGTGAAAGCTCGGAGGCGAAACTGCGTCAACAATTTTCTACAGAGCTTAAGTAATGTTGGTGTTGTTGTCTTTACTTCTATACATTATTTCATTTGTCAGCTTTGGGTGGGCCTCCAGTCCTCCACCTGATCTATCCCGCTTGCCACTTTCTCCAAAAATGTACTCAAGCACCTGAGCAAGTTGTGGCCACTCTTCGCATTTCATCATTGGTCTAGTTTTATTTCATTCCTTTATCCTTCCTTGCACGAATAGTTCTGTTATAGAGGCGGGCTTGTTGTTCTACTGTCAAATCATTGCGGACTGT
>JAOBYE010096671.1:0-20162 GCA_025403585.1 Parazoanthus swiftii
CCTGGGATTAATCAGTTCTTGATAGTTCTCTTTGTTGGAAAGGTTTCTCTGTTTAATCAAACAGCTTGATCAATCGACAAACGAAGTTTCGCATTAGCAATATCTTAAATGTGCATAACAGCTCAGAAGCACAGCTCTTTAGTCCCTTGTTTATAAATAGGCTTTTGCATTGGAGGAGCTGGTAAGACCCGGATGTGTGATAGCTGCCAGTAATCTGTTTGTAAGACGTGACGAAAGAATCAAATGGCCCTCGGTCTCCTTTTCCGAGCTCTCAACCATCACGTGCAAACCACGTGCAAATCATCTGAGGAACGCCCTGGAAAAATTGCAGAAATCCGTCGAGGTGAGGATATATTTTATACCTAAATATATGTATTCGCTCTATATTGGTTCCACAAGGTGATTCTTCTACGTCCCGAGGGATGTGGAAGAATCACCTTGTGTGATTCTATTGCTGTGTGCAATCTTGTATTGTTTAGTTAACTAATGACTGGCTTGTTTTGAAATGAAAAACTTAGTTGAGCGTGTATATAGTGTCCAATAACATTTTATAACCCAGTTTTTCTGGGATCCTAAAAGCTCTAGTGAAGTACCATATTTCCTCTATTTAACCTCAGCCTCTGTTCAGCCCCTAATAATCCTCCAGTCTCATCATTCATAAAAAGGTTTTATTAACCCCGTCCTGCTATTCAAATACGCCCCCAGGTTCGGATATTAGACTAAAAAGTAAATACGTCTCTAGCCAGCCCTGTGTTAAGCCCCTTCCATAAGTGAAAATTTCCTTTTACTTAGGTGGAATCGGGTAAAAGGTATGTTTGTTTTCCTTCAGATTATTGACCTTCCTGGCTCTAAAGAAACGATTAAACAAATAATCAAACAAATAAACGAGTAAAACAAACAAGCAAACAAATAAACGAGTAAAACAAACAAACAAACAAGAACCCAAATAATAAATAGTTTGTCAGATGTTAATTATAAGAAAAATATTTAAGGTTTAATAAAGTTCCCAAGATATAACGTTTGTTATGAGGATAGAAAGAAACACAACTGAACCCCATTCCCAATAACCGTAAAGTACACTGAATCCCAGGGGGAACAATTTGGGGAAATATTGTACCTTTCGTCGATGGTGCGAGTATATCGATGTATTACAAATGTGACTCTTTATTATATAATTGATTGTACTATCATGTGGGTAACAATAGGCCTTTTGCAGCTATTGATCACACGGTACAAAATACGCCATACTGGAGGGCAAAAGAATGTGTAAGACTCCACTGGGAAACGTAGAACAAAGAAAAATCACACTTTTCTAGTTAATTGTGTTTTGTTTTGGAGTCTTGCACGTTCTTTTGCCCTCCAGTATGGCGTATTTTGTATCACGTGACCTCTAGCTGCACAAGACCTATTGATAACTGTCTGTGTGAAACTGTATCTTAAAATGTTACTGTTTTGTTTGCAAAGGACGTGAGGCTGTTTGTGGCGGAAGCCCAGGAAGCAATCGGGGAACCTAAGCAATCGAACCAGGTCTCCACACCAGGATCAAACACAAGTCATACCAGGCCATTCGGAAGAGCGTCACCAGTTGGAGAAACTCTGAATCATCGAAGTGGCAGCGGCGAGCAGGAGGTCAGTCAGTGATAATCAAACTGTAGACTGGTTTTCTTAAATGAAACATTTCACCGTATAACGCATGCGCGTAACGTGAGGCAGATTTCTTCAATAAAGATATAATGTCTGAACAACCTCGTGAACAGGCAGACTAATCTTCAACCTCGAGTTTGGTTACTTACCAGAGCTTGGATGTGGTTCGATGGTTCAAAGTTTTAAACGCGAATAATCTTTAACCACCAGGTTGGTTACTTATAGTAGGCGCATGTTTGTCAGATTCCAGTTTTTCCGATTTCGATCCTACACGGAGCATTGAGATAATACTGTGATCGAAAATAAACTAGTTTTTAACTTTCGTTTGAGAAACCTTGGGCCACTGAACCAAGCCAAGCAAACACTAGGTTAGGGATTTCAATCTTTAGTTAGAAAAATTCATTCATGAAACGCGTCTCATCTACTAGCATGCGCATTAAGTAACACCTTTCCTTTCGAGGCTTAAACTTTCCAACTTTGCACAGTCAGGCTAGAGCGAGGCTGCTTTAGCAAAATAAAGCATTACCCGAATATCAAAACTTACTGCATACTCTACACGAAGGTTCTAATTTGCAGCGAGAATATACTAAAATTGTTTAAAATACTAGAGAGATGACTTCAGTGATTAACTTACCTCATACGTAAAATTTCTATAATTTTCAACAGCCAAGGATCAGGCGGTTCTCTGGTGACAGTTCACGGCGTTCTGACTGCATCTTTAACAGCCCCAGTGTCTCTACCCCAGTCGAGTCCAACAGTAGATCATGCAAGCGAAAATCTTTGGACAACATTCCCGAGCCTCCCCCACTAAGACCGCTTTACACCCCTATACCCAGTAGTGTGAGGAGGGAGTTTCGACCTCCCAGGAGGGTCACTGCGCCTGCTGCAGACACAGAAACAAAGAATACTTAGACCAGTACAGCTATCACTTTGTTGAATGCCCAGGACTTTGAAGAAGCATTGAAGATATCTCAAAAGCTACCACAGCCACGAATCAGATCTTCGCAATTTCTCGTTGCGTTTGTCCTGAATGACATTTGAGGGATATTTTGCCAATCAGACACCTTCTCCCGTTTCTGCAGATTCAGTGCAGGGAAGACTGGAAAAAACTGAAAAGGCGGCAAGTCTGTGTTTCAAGTATCACTTGATTTCACGGACAGCTAGAATCACGCATCGTCCTTTTGTTATGAACTCATTTAACAGGCATGCGTGTTTTACTTCTGAATATACAACTGAGTTAATGTTAACAGTTCGACTTTATTGGCTGAGCTTATAACAGAGACGAACTGTTAACGTTCTTAGTCTGTTCTTGGACGGATCGAGGTAATTCATTCCAGAAGGAACTTTCGTCTGTACACAAGAAAGGTAACTCATTCAAACACGAGTTTTGGTTTTCGGCGAAGTGCAACGATTTTCGCAGTTCGACATCGAAGTACGAGTCGGCTCATAGGGACTGAGAGCAGTCATTCAAGGAACTGTTTTTATTATGAATAAAGCAGCTGTTGCTGCTTTCGAGTTAATGTTAAGGACTTCTGACATTTTATACAAGTTTATACAGAAATTTCGCACGCATGTACATCGGTGTTGTAAACTATGCCAGCCTCATAAGTCATAGGGCATGTTGACACAACGTCGTTTTGGTAGGGGTTAATAACTAAAGCCATCCCGCTCTCATATTAACGTCCACATCCCGCCCTCTGACCCAGGCCCGAATCCAGGTTGACCCCGAATTGTCTTGTTGAAAAGGTGTGAAAGTCCACGCGGAAGTCGACAAAATTTGGTTGACAGTCAATTCTTAACATATTTTCTTTTCTCAAAAATCAACAGAAAACATTTCGAAATCCAGACCAAATTTTGTTATTTGCAAGGGAATAAATAGAGCTTCGAATTCACAGAAGGAAAATCATAGCAGGCAGAACTCAATTTCTTGAGGCCAACCTGGATTAGCCCCGGTCTCTCCTTGTTGTAGTAACTGTAGTTCGCGTGTTGACATAATTGCAAACTTTCGGACTTCGGTTGATGACTTGGTTCAGGCTGGCAGCCATGCCATGTTTTTGTAAATGGATCCACTTCTTTTCCCAAAGAAGTCGCAAGTTGTTTATATAATTGACATGCAATACTGACATTGTCACAAAGACGGCGCAAACGCAAAATATTATAAGGTGAACAAATAAGATTATTTAAAAAGAGATTCTATTAATTATGTTAAAGTTTATTATATTAATTAGATACTTTCAAGGCAGTTGTTGGTAATGTTCAAGTGTCTTACATCAGTTTACAAAATAAAAGCGATAAACTGAGTGTAGAAACTTTGTATATAACGGGGAACGTTTCCTGTTGAAAGGATGTGACATGAAGCAGCACAGGCTTTAAGGATTGTATGGGGCAGCACAGAGCGAACGGACGACAAGGGCGGTACAGGGTGAGAAGATGTGGTACAGAGCGGCACAGGATGAATTGTGTATGGAGCGATAGAAGTCAAAACGATGCAGTAGGGGTGCACAGGTTGAAAGGATCTTACATTGGGTGATAGGATGCAAGGATGTGGTAGTGGCGGCGCGCACTGGGTGATAGGATGTGGCATGGGGCGATAGGATGAAAGGATGTGGTAGTGGCGGCGCGCACTGGGTGATAGGATGTGGTATGGGGCGATAGGATGAAAGGATGTGGTAGTGGCGGCGCGCACTGGGTGATAGGATGTGGCATGGGGCGATAGGATGAAAGGATGTGGTAGGGGCAGCACTAGGTGATAGGATGTGGCATGGGGCGATAGGATGAAAGGATGTGGTAGTGGCGGCACTGGGTGATAGATGTGGCATGGAGCGTTACATGGTGTAGAGCTGTGCAGAGTGAAAGGATGCGATATGGTGCAGCACGCAGTGAAAGAATGCGGTATAGAGCGGCACAAGTTGAAAGAATGTGGAAGGGCGTTACAGAGTAAAAGCGATTGGTATGGACTGAGCGGTGCAGGGTGAAAGGTTGTGGTATAGAGCAGAACATGGTGAAAGGATGTTGCAGGGAACGGCAAGATGTTGCAGGGTACTAAATGCGCAATGGGATGTTAGGATGTGGTGTGTTCGATTGCTGGGTGATATAAAATGAAAGGATGTTGTATGAGTGGCACCGGATCAAAAGGCAGTGTTGGAGGACAACACGGGGTAAAATGATGCGGTATGGGCGGCGCAGTGTGAAAGGGTTGTTATTTGGGCGAGATAAATAGAAATTTTTATTGGCCTTGTTTACGCTATGCCGAGTAGGATTTCGTGTCGACACATAAGGGCACACAAAGTTGCAGTGTAAACTCCAGCGTGAACAGGGGCAGTTTTTCGCTTCTCTCACTTCTAAGGGAAAAGCCGTGGAATCGAGGTTGATCCGATACGTGACATATCACTTTCCAGAGCGTTGCGTCTTGGTTGCTAGAATAATTTTTGGCACGAGCATAATTTTTGCACTCTTTGTAAAGTAAAGTGTTTTTGAATGAAGTTCTAACAAAGCCGTGACTTTCTTAGTCTCGAGACTGATTAATTTCAAGTTCTGTTCATGCCACTGGTTCTGTCTTTTTTCATTTGTCTGGGACGAGGAAGAAGGTTGCCGCATTACTGCGCCGTGTGTCGTCCGTCTGGAGAATTGGGTATTACTGTTGGAGGCAACACAATATTTTGCACTGCTTGCAAAGAAGTTTTTAATCAAAGGAAAGCATTTTGTTATCGCAATTTTGGACTTGTCTTTTTTTTTTTTAAAGCATACTTCAAGGAAAAGTAGCGTATTATAATACTTGGAAAAAAGTCGAACTGACTGCTTTTAGTAAAATACGCTACTCTTACTAGCACAATCGATCAGGTCCTTTTTGCACCTCACGATCAAAACGGCATGAAAATTGTGCCAGAAATATTGCAAGTGTAAAAAACGACCTATCCTTTTTTTTACAAAGGCACACAGGTTTTCAGTCATTCTCACTCGGACGGCAGACCGTTTCATATATCAACTGTAGTGCTCTACTTCATCTTTCAATTTTCAAAACGCATACTGTAAAAATAATACTGCTAGCTTGGCCTGAGCTGTATGTGCTGTTTTATATTTTATTATAATTTTTGAGATCTGTATTAAACTCCAGGCCTTTTTTACGAGAACGAGAGACCCTGGGATCAAGTTTGATATTTAATTAACATAAAATTACAAAATCTTTTCGTCTGTGGTCCGTTAGCTCAGTCGGCAGAGCGTGGTGCTAATAACGCTAAGGTCATGAGTTCGAGACTCATACGGACCATACTTCATTTTTTTTCATTTCTTTTTTTCTCCTTTCTTAAAAAATTTTTTATAAACATCACTGTCATTATTATACTATGATGTAGTAAATGCAAGTTTTGATTTAAATCATTTTTCTGAAACAGTATCTGTCACATTTGTAAAACAAATGTAAAAGTATTAAAACAACCCAAGAGTTAGCCTCGAACCTAATGTTGTTATTAATAAAAATATTAAAGGTAGGAAGTGGTTTAATTTTTGCAAAATTTAACATTTTGTGTGCCAGTTTACCGTTTACACCAGTTTTTCCAACACTTTAATAAACTACAAATATTGCCAGAGAACAGTGAAGTTTACCAATGTAATGACAAACCTGTCGAATTTTTCAAGAAGCCTTCAATGAAGTTTATATGATTCCGGTCATGTCATAAAATGAAAAATAATAAAAAGCAGGAAAACTCTCGTACACGAATATCGACCGGCTGCTTAGAAAAATCAATACAAGGGAGAAGTCAGAATATAGAGCATTCGGCATTAGGCGAAAAAATGGGTGTTCTTTTATAAGTTTAAGGCTCTTTTTCAATATTGGCAATTCATTTAGTTATAAATTATTTCATAATTAACCAATAAAATTGAAAGATCTGGAAAGGAAAAAAAAGGTACAAAAAGAAGTTGTATGGTCCGTATGAGTCTCGAACTCATGACCTTAGCGTTATTAGCACCACGCTCTGCCGACTGAGCTAACGGACCACAGACACTCATCCTGGTGAAAGTTTACGGTACAAACACTTCATCTATTTGTTCTTCCGATTTTGTCTCAACATCCGGTAGGTTCCAGGATCACTCTTATTGATTTTCGAGAGGCTGCTAAGTTCTTGCGGAACCGAACACATTTTCTTTCTAACAGATTTTTCTGAGGCACGCTTCCAGGAAAAGTTAAGGATTTTGCTTGCAATCCATTCGTTCCAGGTTATTCCTAGCAACTGGTAGTCAAACTTATACAGTTGGGGGAATATCAAGGAACTAAGGAAACGAAAAAAGATTTATTTCAGTTTCATGTAAGCGGTAGATGTCATCACATTCTGAGGATCCGGCCCTTTCGCCTCCAGCCAAACGTCAAAAGACTGAAGAAACCGGTTGCGCTTCAAATTCTACAAATTTCAGCAATCACTGTGCAGAATCGGTAAGCATGCGGGAGTTATTTTGCCTATAACTGTCACCACAAATGTTCAACTAATCGATGCGACTTTTTTACAGAACGAAATGGCCCATGTTCAAGGTGAAGACAGCAATATGGAAATCGACGAGGGACTGTACTCAAGGCAACTGTAAGTTCTATATATATAGTTTTTGTGTCTATCGTTTTTTGAAGTTGTTTAAACTCAGAATAAGATTAAGATTTTGAAGAAGCACTTGGATGCCCGTGCATGGAAATGTTAAGTGCTCGGGCGCGATCGTAGTTGAATAATAAATCTGATTTTGTACCACATGCAGGTAGTGTCTTGCTGACTCATGAACTATAAAGAAATCAGTCATGGATACATGTATGATAATAATTCAAGGATTGTCCAACTTCCTGTACCGTTTTTATGCTTCCACCTGCATCGGTATAACACGACAAAAAGATAATAAAAGCATTGCATGCATGTGTTTATCCTGTGTAATATCTGGTTGGAGTTGTTTCAACCCTTTGAGGAATATTCAAACTTGTAGCAAAGTTCTGAAAATGAAAGTGAAAGTGAAGAATTACATAAACCTATGTAGTTATGTCATCCAGCAAACTCTCTTTTTTTATCAAGCTAATTACAGGTCATCAATTTAGCAAAGAAATTAGAGCTTTGTTAAACATTGTTATTTTTCTTCCATACATCAGTTTTAATTGAGTGAATATAGGAGATAATTTGGCTGTTTGGGCTTTTCTGTGCACTTTTAAGATCCACCCCTTGTTAACATATTATATATTAAGGGTTTTTATGGTGAAGAAACTTTACAGGTTTTCAAACTGGCAAAATCTTCAGCTTTTACATGTATAACTCAGAAGAACGGTAAACTATCACAACTACTGTCAGTAATATTTAAATGTATTTTGTTAATTGCACTATTTAAAATAGTTTCTTATTTGCATATCAGCATATACAGTATGCTAATGTGTGTGGGCCAAGAATACACTTTCACTTAATAATTGTTGGGTGATCCTAAAAAAGTGAAAGTAATAACAAAACGTTTTTCTGTTTCCTTTCAATAACTGGAAGTCAATAACTGGAAGTAATTCCATTTCAGCAGTGTACCAATATCTTTCTTTCACATTTAATAGCCAAGGCAAAGTACTTTACACAAATACAGTTGATAAGCAAGTACATGTACATGTAGGCTGACATTTTTATAAATATTTTGTTAAAAGCTCTAGTATTAGTGTCAGTTTTATAAAGATTAAATATAATTTTTTCTCACGAAGACTGAGATTTGATTCTAGGATGTTTTTTTTCATTTTTAAATGGCTAAAAAATGTCATGAAGATTGATTTAATTGCAGTCATGTTTAATTCTATGTGTAGTGATATATTTGCATGTCAGGGAAAAACCTGCTTCGTACTTGATGAAATGATAATATGTGAGTCTTTGTATAGTAACCAGGTTATCTCACCATGGAAGATAAGTCCTTCATCAAATTCACTGTACATAAGCATGAACTTCTAGCACCCTGGGTCCTTGCTTTGCTGTTTTTTAAACTTTTTTTTTTGGTCTAGATGTTTGTCTGAGGCAATATGGTACTGTACATGTAAACTTTCTTTCTGCATATTGTGTAAACTTTTTTTTTACAGTTTTCAGTACAGTTTACAGTTCATGTAGATCATGACATGATGAAATTTTGAATTTTTGTTTCAGTTTCATTTTGCAAAATAATGTTTTCAAAAGAACTAAATTGTGAAAAATAGTTTGCAACTTCATTTTGAAAAAAGTCCTTTTTTGGTTTGTTTTGTAAAGTTTCCTTTGGATTTCCTGTATCAGTAAGATAAACCAATAGGCTTGCTTTCTCCCAGAATTTGTCACACAATGTACACTGTATTCTCTATTGAGGACTATTTGAGGTAGTGGTAGTGATACATTCTTTCCAGTACAGTGGTGCATTTACCGTACAAGTAGAATTAATATTGTGTTTCTTATGTTCACACAGGTATGTGCTTGGCCATGAGGCCATGAAGAAAATGGCTGTTTCTAACGTCCTTGTGTCAGGAATGAGAGGATTGGGAGTTGAAATAGGTATTGATTCTGGCCAGAGGAAATAATTTGCACACACTTATACATGTAGCTGCAGATGTTATCAAGGTTTATTATTTCCCCCAGTCAGTTAGTGCCCATAATTAATTAATGCCTGTAATTTATTGTAAGAAATTAGAGACTGTAATTAATTATTCACAGTAATTAGTGACTGAATCACACCTGTAGTTTTTCTTTTCACTTTTGAGTATTCTATTTAAAATACTGGTTGTAAAATGAGGAACACTGGGTTACTATTATTGTTAAAATTTATTATTAATAAGTTTTTAGTAACTGTCTGTGCTTATCAGACACCATGAACAAAGTCCTGGGTGCCTTGCTTGCATACATGTATGCAAAAGTCGATGTTTTTCAGAAGATTAATGATAGACATTTCTTACATGTATCTAGTTGTTTTCATTATTTGACCATGATTTCATTAATTTTGGTAGATCATCCATTGATTTAAGTGTATTTACATCAGGTTAAGTGTTCACATATTTACAATAAATCCTGTGAAATAATATTATGTACAATCATGTTAATAAGTGTAACTTTATCACATACATGTTTACTCAAAAAGCTGAAAATTGAAAACTAATATTATTTATCAAACTCCACCAGCTTTTGAATCCAATACTGGTATTAATATTGATTTATAGCATCTCAGTAAATTGATGTTGTTTTTGTTTGTAATGTACACACTCCCAGTCACTTAACCACTTCAACAAGAATCATTACAAGTATTAAATGACTAGTAAAATTGAAAATTTTACATCAAAGTTTGCATTGGGTTTTTGAACTGTATCATTCAATTTTTATGATTCAACTATTTATAGCAAGTTTCTTCTTTGAAATAAACTCAGCCTTAAAAATTAGTGTCATCAATGACTTGTGTATAATTATGTCTTCAAAAGCAGGTCCCCGTATGAGACCTGTGAGTATTTCAAAATGCCTGCTGCTTATTATGTCTGTTGTTGTTGCTATTTCAGCCAAAAACATTATACTTGGTGGAGTAAAGTCTGTTGCTATCCATGACACAGGAGTAGTGGCAGGAAATGAATTGACTTCACAGGTAAAATCTTTCTTTCTCTCCCTCTCTATCTTTCTGTCTGTCTGACCATCTATCTTGTTGATTGTCTGTCTGTCTGTCTGTTTGTTTGTTTATTATTAATTAATTTATTTAATTGTTTTTGATGTTTATTGCTTACTTTCTTGTAGTTCTATTTTCGCAAAGAAGATATTGGCAAGAAGAGGGCGGAAGTCACTCACCCAAGAGTCGCAGAGCTTAACACATATGTTCCAATATCAGTTCACACTGATAGCCTGACTGAAGAATTCTTAAAAAAATTTCAGGTAATGTGTGGTGTAAAAATTGTGACTTGTATGATAATGAACAGATTTATATGAGACTTAAAGTTTCAAAACTGTTCTTACTATAAAAAGAGTACTTGCATGGGTAATTAATTCCTAACTACATCTGGGATCCTATTGGTATAAAACTATTTTCCACATAACATGATACTGATATTCAAAGATCTTTTCTTAAGAAACTAAAATGGTCAAAATTTTCATAAAATTTTCTGACATTTTTGATAAATAAATTTTCAAAGTTTTTTGAAAACCTTTTTCCCAGGCTTATCTTCATAGGCTAACTTCAGAAATTGCTGGATTTGTACACTCCTAAACACCCGGTGCTGTACATAAAATGATGTGTTTTGTGATGAAATGGTTACCGGACAACATCAACTTCTATAATTATGTAGCCAAGTTGAGTTTGTAACTCAAACTTAAAACGATTCAAAATCGAACTGCGTTTTTGAGATGTCACGGATTATCCTCACATAGGATCCACTTGTTTTTCTGTATGTTTTCTCGAGTGCAATGTGTAAATAGGATTTTACAGAAGACATTGCGTAGTGTGTTTGTTCCACAGTGTAATTGAGATGTGGTCGGTAGTTTCGTGGATTTCATACAGTATTCAGTTTTCGATATCTCAATACATAGTAATTTAGGTTTTCAGACTCGCTATTTTACTTGGATAATTTGTGAAGATCAGTTTTGTTGCTATATTTGTTGTTGTACACGTGTAGGTCACGTTGCTTGGCGTGTACATCTGTATTTGACAAGTGTGTAACAAATTAAAATTTAGTTCTGCTCCGGGATTTGTTTTGTTCAGTTGTGTTTTTGAGCTCTGCTCCTCTTTTACAATTGTTTTATTTTTACTCACTGCCACAACCAAAACAGTATTGTTTCACACAAACTACGACTATAAAAGAACCTCAACCCCAGCCGTTCACATTTACATATTACCTACAGGTATATCAAACTTTTCATTTTAACGCTTTATAAGGTTTGGAGTAATTTTTTGGAATAATTTACTCTGTACATATTTAATAATTGATTCAAAAAGTATAATTATCTGTGTTCACTTGTCTTGCCGCAGGTTGTCGTCCTTACAGACTCCTCATTGGAGGAACAGCTGTGGGTTGGAGATTTCTGCCATTCAAATGGAATCAAATTGATCATTGCTGACACAAGAGGGCTGTTTGGGTACGTAGCGAATAAACGAATAGTTTCATTTTTGAATAAATGAACAATTACAAAAATGTGTGAAAGAGTGAGTGATTGAGTGTCATACTATACATGTACTTGAGTGAGTGAATGAACAGGAGCAAGAGTGAATGTCTATTTTAAAATGCTTCAAACAATTACTACTGTAAGCTTGCCAGTGGGCTTCTAGTAAACAGGTTACAAAAAAGCAACCTCATACCTTGATCCTGAAGTCTGGGTATTTTCAAAACAGTGGTTCCTGTAGCTGCCATTTTTAAATATACCCTGAAGGCCCTGGGAACTAGGCTGTATTTTGTTTTGAAAAATACCGAAAATACCCTGGTAACAAAGTTGCAAAAAAAGAGTATTATTGTTTGATGTTTCATCAGTTGAGACATAGGCAATAGAACTGGTTGTGAAGCTCAACAAATTTCAGAAGGAGTGTACTTGTAAAGCTGTTTTGTCTTATGTTGAACGAACTGTGAGAGTGCCCATTGCATTGTTGAATGTGTGAGCTCAACAACAATCCCATATATGCTTTTCAATATCTTTTATTAGTGTTTTGTACACTGTCAAGGCCAACAAACAAACGAAATAGATCAAGAGAACAAAAACTGACAGGAAACTAAGAAACTGGCCAAGTGTCCTATTAACCATTTCGCTTTATTAACTATGAAACAAGTATTAATTAAAAGCTCTCAGTTTACAATAGTTCTTATTATTGTTCTCTGAAGTTGTCCAAAGTAGTGGCCCTTTGCCATCATGATGAAGTCTTGACAGAAGAAAGTGATGTACATACTAGTTGTACATTTGCTGTAGAGAACTGTTCAATACATTCCAATTAAAGATTATGATACATAATGCTGAACTTTTGTCCCTCTTTACAGACAAATTTTCTGTGACTTTGGTGAGAGCTTTAGTGTAGTGGATACTAACGGGGAACAGCCAATCAGCAACATGGTGTCATCCATCACAAAGGTTTGTTGTATGCTCCATGTCAGTCATCACAACTTTTGTGTGTGTTCAAATGATATTACTGTACATGCATGTAGTTTATTAGAAACATTTTATTATAGTTAAACAATCATGTAAACAATTCAGCAATTTAAACATCTCAGTGTTTAATACTTTCCAAATCAAAATGTGAGCACACTAATACTCACTAGATCATGATACAAAGTTATAAAACAAAGATGTTAATTAGTGACAACATTTATGAAACATGATGCAACAAAATTAATTTGTTGGTTACCATCTTGGATTTTTGATGTCATCAGAAACTGTCTTAATTTCAAAACTATTTTTTTCAACCAGAACTGCACTGTCTTACTAATAAATAGAGCCCACAGCATGTGCCAAAACTGATAACAAGTCAGACCTGCTACTTCAGTATGGTTGATATACAGTAGAAACACAATGCACTGTACTTACCGGACAATTCAAGAATAAAACTGTTGCAGAAGTCTTGTATCCTTGAAGTGGTTATCTAATATCCTTTGAGAATTGTGTAGTTAGTTAAGTAGAGCGGCTACTAGACAATATGTGAAATTTCAAAAATGATTAATGTACGGGTGAAATAAACTTATTAGTAGATCCTCAGGGCAGGGAAGAGACTGCTAAACCCAATAACGCAGTATACTGTACATACTATCTGATAGGACAAAGATGGTGTTGTCACATGCTTGGATGAACAGCGACATGGCTATGAAAGTGGAGATTATGTCACATTCTCGGAGGTTCAGGTCAGTACATGAACAAGTGTAGTGAGAAGTTTCTTAACTGCAATTGTTAATACATTTTATCTTAGTGAGTTTTCACAACTTACATTTAATTACACACCTGTTTCAAATACTGTGAAGGAAGATACAAATTAAAGTTAAGAAACTAAGTATGATTGAACATTTTCCTTATCATTTAGTACCCACTTACTAATCACTTACCTGAACACTGGTTTTTCAGGACTGGTTAAAATTTGTGTTTTCTTGATTTTTTTTTACCATATTAGAAAAAGCAGACAAATACACATAATTTGTAACATGGATTGTTTTCTTATGAGCAAACAAAGTTGGCCCCATGTGGCACATGACCATTTTCATTGTTCAGTAATTATTTCTTTTTCTTTGCATCGTGACTGTGTAGTGCATAATTTTTAACTTTGATATACATTGAATATAATTTTTGAATTTTGTGGTATTAATATGTCATGTAAACATGTTTTCAGGGGATGACAGAACTGAATGGTTGCGAGCCAAGAAAAATAAAGGTCTTAGGTCAGTGATGTACATTTATATACCTGTTTGCACTTCATTAGGAAAAGCCAGACAGAACCAAAGCTAAAAAAGAGAGATACATCATATGAAGGAAACTTGCCTAAAACTTGGGGTTTTGTATCACCATTGCGTTAGACCACTTTTAGTATTAAAGAAATTCGAATGCTAGGGATTAAAAAAACTAGGGCTTTAGGCCAAATATTTCTTTGTCATAAGAGCTACTGTCTTGTGGTTAATTTTTCAGAACCTATATTGAAGTAAATGAAACTTTTTTTGATAATTTATGCAAATATAACTTATTAATAAGTATTTAAATTGGAATTTACAGTTTTACGATTTACAGTGTTGTATTGTATATTGCTCCCTGCAGGGCCTTACACATTCAGTATTGGGGACACAACTGGCTTCTCAAACTATGTTCGTGGAGGAATTGTCTCGCAAGTGAAGATGCCAAAATCAGTAGCTTTTGTAAGTTGTTTTAGCCATGACAAAAAGTTTATATCTTGCAAATTGTTTGACATTATGATTATGGATAGTACTACTACCGGTAGTGTTGGAACATGACGGTAAAAATACCTCAGTCTATAGTTGACAATACCCCTTGATTTTCAAGCATTTTTTTTAGATTTTGGAAGTGCTGAGATAAACAACCTTTAGCCAAACCAATTAACTGCCCGTTCCCCAATCAGTGTTGACTTTAAGTTGAATAAAGTCCTGATTTTGATGTTCTGGAACAGAACGGGATAGAACAGAATGCTTTCTTACTCTTACTTGTAGTTTGCAAGGCAGTGTACATGTTAGTGTTGTTCTCACTTGGAGGCATCTGAGACAAAGGCTACACTCATAAACTACTGTAAGTTTTTTTATATATTAAGTTCATCCAGAATAAAACCTAGATATATTTCTTTTCTTTCTTAACAGTTTTGTGTACTCTTTCTATTTCTTTCAGAAATCTTTTAGGGAAGCACTCATGGATCCTGAATTTGTCCTAACTGACTTTGCTAAATTTGACCGACCAGGTCAGCTACACTTAGCATTCCAGGTGTGTTGAGTACGGTACTGCTTACTCTAGCATTATAAAGATGTTTTTAATTATAATTTCAATTGATTTTTTTATAATTTGATACTATCTAGAATGGTAATTTTAATTGATACTGTTGTACAGCACAGTTTCACTTGTGTTGTTGGCTGGATGGCATTACTTACTAACAGTAACTGTTTTAAAATCTTATTATTCTACCCATTTTTAGGAAAGCTACCTAGGCATACATGTACATACCTATTTTACTGAACAAATCCACTATAATGACAAGATAATGTGACCATACATTTGAAGAGCTTTTTTATTCTTTGAACGTTTTTTCTAATATAAAACAAAACTTACTGTTACTGTCTGTTTTTTGCTTCAGACTTTACATAATTATGTGAAAAAATATTCATCTCTTCCAAGACCAAGGAATAAGGTGAGATTTGTTAATTAAGTTGTTATAACCAACATCTGCTTGACATCTTTATGTAATTTGGCGATTGTGTCTGTTCAAGGAAAGCTGCAGTGAAAGTGAAAACAAATGAATCAAGCGGAAGTATGCGTATACATAATTATGTGGACTTTCACAATCAGAACTTTCTTGAATTGAACATGATGATAAGAATTTAAATACTGTACTGTCACTGCCTACATGTATCAAGTGCTTCTAATCTTACTTTTAGGACAGACCAAGGCAGTATTACACTCATCTGAAGATCAAGCTCTGTTTTTTAGTTGTTGCACCTGTGGTAGTCTAAAACAAACTATTTACTTTTCCTGATTTAAGTGGGTTTCCAATTCCATTTGCATTTTACAGATCCCTTCAAAAGCTTTGATTTGCAGACAGTGTAACGGATGTTTTTTTGTGAAATACATTGTTATTATAGTGCAATTATTTTCACTGGCACTACATTGCTGCGCAACAGTATTTGATACAAAAATGATCTGTCATTGTACTTTTAGGAAGATGCAGATAAGCTGGTAGCACTTGCAAAAGAACTTAATGGAAGTGCTTGTGCAAAGGTTGGTGATATTCTTTGATACCTGGACGGATGTTTTTTATTACAAGTTTGAATGGTAGTCTTTATTTTGTATAACTAAATCTACTTTATCTTTGCCACATCATCTGTAGCCAGGGACATTAAGATCTTGGTCTAATCTATAAACATTCTATTAGTTGACTTAAAAAAAGAAACCAGGCACAACACATGCTTCTCAAAAACAGAAGGTATGGTCATCCCAGTATTGCTGCCTGTAATATGCACATTTGATTTGACTTTCATCACGAACAACATCTTTCTAACTGCGATTTTAGTGACGGATTTTGTACCATCGTTATAAGCATTAATGTTATGATACGATCTTCCCGGTGGTAAACACAATTTAAGCATCTGTGAAAGAAAAGCCTGAAAAAAAATCAGGCTTCAACGGGTTTCGAACCTAAGACCTCTGCAATGTGCAGTGCTCTACCGACTGAGCTATGAAGCCACGGCTGTTGGGAGCAGGTTAGTTTTAGTGGGCCCATCAATACCACTCAAGGATGAACAACGATTATAGTGACGGATTTTGTAACGCGGTTATAAGCAATAACGTACATGTAAGCATCCGCGTGTTGCAAAGCTAGCGATTAGCCACACTGTCTACATTTAGTACCTTCTTCTTTACTTATGGAATTCACCTTTTTTACACTGTTCGCTACCTGTGCTTTTGTTTGCTCACCAGGTTGAGGAACTGGATGACAAGCTGTTGAAGCTCTTTGCATACAATGCAAGAGGTGATTTCTGTCCAATGCAGGGCATCATTGGTGGCATCACAGCTCAGGAAGTTATGAAGGTACATTAACTTTTTGTTTCTTTTATAATACTACATGTAAGGTGCATGAGTGAGACATGGCAGTTACTATAACAAAATCGTTGATTTATTCCCTATTAGTTTTACAGTTACAAAACATATATTGCAAAGAATAATAAGTAATATCATCTGTCCAAATCAACTCTAATGGCTAAGTAATGGCTACGATGGCCAGTGTTGTACAATGCACTACTTTCATAATTTGCTCCAGTGACCATAAACAATAACTTCAAGTCGAAGTCAAGTTCCAAGTTCTCATACATTTGCTGTATTTTGGCCCTACTGGCCTTGACTCGAAGTTTTTGTTCATGGCCACTGGGGTGTATTATGGAAGTGGTCCATTTTATGTATTAACATAAAAAAGGGAAAAGCAACGAAAGTTATGGAAGATACACTTACAAGTTAGTCAATAACGAACTGCTGCACCGAAAATGGCATGTTTTTAGTGTTGTTGTAGAACATTTTGCTTCTTTTTGTCTTTGAGTTATAAAATTGAAAAATGTTTTATGTTGTCATTGATTCCATTCATCACAACTGGACTTTAGAAACTGATTTTCATAATCACAGTCAAGCAAGGCGTTGTAAATACGTACCTTATTTAACTCGAGGAAAAAAGATTAAAAAATTGATAACAATCTGAGATGATCGAGGCAGTTTAAGACCACACAAAGTCAGCCTAGCCGGCGTGATTACAGTGACATGTAGAAAAAAAGAACATCTGATTAACTGGAACTTGGAGTTGCCCTTGACATTTTGTTGTATTAGTTAGCAGACTGTCAAGCATGTTTTTGTTTTTGAGGCAATACAAAGAATCATGTGATCTAAATCGCGAAATTGCTTTTATTTTATCGTTGGTATTACTGTGGTGTTTTCTGAGCCTTAATTATATTTGTGTCTGCTTACAGGCTTGCAGTGGCAAATTCAGTCCTATTCACCAGTTCATGTACTTTGACAGTTTGGAGTGTTACCCAGAGGAAGATGATATAACGGAAGCTTCTTGCCAAACGGTAACCGTGCACGTAATTTCAGTGGACATAAGTTTCAATCCTGGTCACTAAATTTTGGTCTTGCATTTGGTGTTAAAATTTGACATGCTTTTTATAGACTGGATCACGCTATGATGGACAAGTTGCTGTTCTGGGGAGCGAATTCCAGAAGAAACTGTTTTCTCAGAAGTATTTCCTGGTAAGAATCTTTAAGATGCCATAATTCCAAGTCTGATCTTATGGGTTAGCTGCAAATTGACTGACTGGGTAGGAAAATGAGCTGAGTATAAGGTTTAGGTAGATTATCGTAAGTTGTTGTATATTCGTGATTGGAAGGTGAGGATGAGGCAATTTGATTTAGTGCCGAAAAACCTATGATAACTAAACTAAGCCCCAAGAATTAGTCACGGCAAAATAAGAGTGATAAACAGTACCTAACAGAATCCCAACAAGCAGTACAATGAAAAAAGATACAAGGTAAAACTTTCAACCCAAAAAGATGCCGCAATTGCAAATTGCCAACCCAAGATATGTACCTCCCCAAAATAACTTTATCTAAAAAACGACAGCAACAGCAACCTCTGATGATGATCACAATGCTCAAAATACGCTTATATTCGTTGATGTCCAATAAATGTTTAAAGGTTCTCACTGTAAATTTTATTTTCTTGGTTTGGTACAACCGAAAACAAAATTTTGCTTTTGAAGGAGCTACCTCCTTTGACACGTAAATTACCAATCTGAACAGTTTTCGCCTCCCTAACAATTTCACATAGATCTTAGTAACCCCCCCTCCCCTCCTCCCTCCCTGTCGTGGGTCATGGTTGAAAGATAGATAAGTACGTGTAGTTGCTGGTGTGTGCTACAGTTCTACTAAACCAAAAAGGAACTTCAACATGAACTTTATTAACTACATAAGGAAAGTATCTTGATAACTTAGGAGCAACACCAAACGACTTTGGCCCACTATTTCCTTGCTTGCCACAACATTAGCAGTGAGTTGTTAAACAGATTTAAACTGCTCATATTTCATCTCTTTGCACTTGTGGTTTTGGTATCAGGTCGGAGCTGGTGCCATTGGATGCGAGCTTCTGAAGAACTTTGCCATGATGGGTCTGGGCTGTGGCGAGGGCGGCAGCATTGTTGTCACTGATATGGACACCATTGAGAAATCCAATCTAAACCGACAGTTTCTCTTTCGGCCTGCAGATGTTCAGGTGTGTAGCCGATAGACTTGGTGATAATTATTACTAATGTACTTTTGACGTTCTTTGTACGAGGTAGCTGATGGTTAAGTCTGATTTAAAGCCTTAAAGGCCCTTTACAACTAATCCAACATTGTTGTTCAATCAGTTCTGGACGGTGTTCTGAACCAACAGGGCGGGCATAGAAGTTATAATTACTGTATACTTGGGCATAGGAGCGTTTTACCCTCACAGCCCAGATTTTCGTAATGTTTCAATTTCACGGAATTACATTTAGGTAAACTGTGTCCACCAGCATGTTATACATACAGGCTACAAGGAAATGAAAAGAAGCGGTTGTCTTTGATATACAGTCATTTATTTAGAAGTAAAAAGTGGTGGGTGTTGTTTCATATGTCCAAGAAACGAAGCACTATTTTAAAAGATAACAATACACTGTAAGTAAGTACTGTTCCCGTGGCCACAGTTGTTTTTGTGACTGCATACACGTACAAAAGACTGACACTTGAGACTTCACAATCAGTGTCTTCAAACCCGCCTTCCGTTTTTCAAGTCATCTCTACTCTTTTGCAGCAAATGAAGTCGGACGTTGCAGCAAGAGCTGTGAAAGAGATGAACCCAGATGTCAACATCACGGCTCACCAGAACCGGGTGGGCCCTGAGACAGAAAGTATCCTCTTACATCTCCTACAGTTCCGTTCCTATAATATTCTCGATTATATCAACGTACCAGCACCAGCTAAATTGTTTTAGAACATGGCTGGCTGGTTTTCGCGCGCTTTTTGTATGGTGCGAGCGTGCATCTATAACTCTTTAGACGTCCGTGTGTCTATTAAATCGCGTGCTCGCTTCAGTCAATAAAATCGCTCAGATTAGTTTAGGAGAGTTTTGTACCTTATCAGCTTACGTGTATTTTTTCTTATAAATACTGCTTAAAGTGGCAGATGCAATGTTCCAAAAAAAATGGTCCATACTTTAGTTGTGCGTCTATCGAGTTGTGGATGCACTTGGGAGGTTGGGAGAGCACTCGAGAAGCTTGAGAAGCATTCGGCTTCGCCTCGTGCTACTCTAACGCTTCTCTCGTGCTCTCCCAACTTCCCGCGTGCAACCATAACTCGATAGAT
>JAOBYE010096671.1:20262-35591 GCA_025403585.1 Parazoanthus swiftii
TCGGCTTCGCCTCGTGCTACTCTAACGCTTCTCTCGTGCTCTCCCAACTTCCCGCGTGCAACCATAACTCGATAGATACACGCTAGGCATGGACCATTTCTCAGTTAACGGGAAAACTTCGCAAGTTGTATTCGTATAGAAGTTTTGTCATAGACTCTGTTTTAAGAGTTTAAAGTTCCAAAATGATAACATTTGTCGTTTAGGAAATATCAGCTTATGAGAAGCTTGGTATTTTTATCTTTTTCTTCACGTTGGAATAAACACAAATGTTTCAGATGTGCCAGAGAGTTCGGGTTGCATCGTTTTCGTATAGATTGAAGTAGAATTTATAAATGGTCAGCATGGACAGTCTGTGAGTGCATTTTCTGTTTTATGTTATTACATGTATAAAGTTGTCTTTTAAGGTTTGAGTCAGGAACCATAAAAGTTTAAGCGAATATATTCAGAATCTAACCTTAACCATTCTAAGAAACATATGATGATACCTTCTTTGAGAATCTTACGGGTGTAGCAAATGCCTTGGACAACATTGATGCCAGTAAGTAATTTCTCATATTTACGATCATTACCTTGTGTCTTACTAGTGCATGAACAGAAACTCAGTTCTATGAACTGTGCTTGTTTCATAAGGAATGTACATGGACAGAAGATGTGTGTACTATCACAAGTCTTTGTTGGAGTCTGGTACACTTGGAACAAAGGGCAACACACAGGTATGAAGACTAACCAGGGTGAATTTAGGGGAGGAGCCCACAGTGCCCTGACTCTTCCATTCACCGGCGATCTTGGAAACATCTTATGAGAAAAGCATTGAAAAACGCCTTTTAGAGCACAGATCTTTTTCATGCTTATATCTATATTACGAACCAGGTTTTGTTGTTGATTTCTCTTTGCTGCGGATAAAAGATGCAATTAAAGTACCAATGACAAGTGAAGCCCCTTCTGCAGTCCCAAAGAGGAGTAGTAGTTGTTTAAACCACAGTTAATAGAATAACTGGTTGTGAAGCTCAACTTCAAAAGGGGTGTACAATGCTGTTTTGTTTTATGCTGAACAAACCATGATCGTGCTTATTGTTTTGTTCTGTGTGTGAACCCTAATATTTTTACTGGCCAGTTCGTTACATTTCTCTCCCATTTCTGTTTTTTGCACGGTCAAGGCCAGCGAACAAAAGAGTTAGGAGACAAAAACCAATAACAAACAAACTGACCGAGTTTCACAACCAGTTCGCTCTATGGTTAGACAGCCCACCACTGAAGCCAGCTGCTTTCATGGCGATACTGCTAAAGCATTGCAAACTGATGTGTACAATTCAATATTAATTACAACACAAGAATTTTGCGAATTTTCACCTGTTAAAAGCAGCTTCAGCAGTGCAATACGAAGACAGTCAATATAATAACGCAAACATAGAGTAAAATTAGCACCAAGAATTTTTAAGTGTTATTGTTAAGTTTTAGTTTGTCTCTTTCCCGCCTGGGATTTCTTCGAGTGCCACGAGTTTTTCAAGCCATGGCGGTAACATTTTTTTGCCCAAGTTTTGAAGTTATTGAATAAATAAACAGTTAGTGTTATGGCTTGTAATAATGTACATGTACTTGAAGCTAATTGATAAATTAAGTATTACAGTCAACACTTCTTGAACGGAATGGGATTTGTTTTTCCTAGGTCGTGCTGCCAAATCTAACAGAGTCGTACAGCTCTTCTCAGGACCCACCTGAGAAGTCCATTCCTATTTGTACTCTAAAGAACTTTCCGAATGCAATCGAACACACCCTTCAGGTAAGGAAGAGTTCCGAGACGTATATGTTGCTTTGATAATAAAATTCTCGCGTTTAACTGTGCATGAAGTAATTGCTAATGTGTAACTGTTTCTTTCCCATGAAGTGGGCAAGAGATGCATTTGAAGGATTCTTCACACTTCCAGCGGAGAATGTGAACCAATACTTAACGTAAGGATCTATATATAATTCAATGTTATTTTTTGTCAGGGTACAAAGGTAGCCTTATATTAAAATGCTTATAGATGAAGAATATATGTCAATTGTCAGCGACAGTTTTGCGTATCCGTAATCCCTATGAATCGGAAATAAAATGGTAAAATGTTTTTAAGTCCTTGAAATTACCATAAATCCGAATAACTCAGTTAGTTTTTAAGCTTTTTCCAATCTGTTTTCAGAACTTTGCTTTAATTCCTAATTGCAACAAGATGTGCGTTTAAACATTTACCGTAGTTTCTGCAAATTAAACGATTCGTTATCTTGCATTATTTTTCACACAGTCTGCATGTATTTTCATTAATAATCACGAGTATGTGGACAGCATATGGCAATTAATGATAAACCATTGTTACTGAAGACAGATTCGGAAAAGATTTAAAACTGATTGAATAAAGTGGATTTTAAAAAATTAACTTTTTAAGTCCAATTTTTCCTTGATCTGTTCGTGACTGGCAGCTATATAAGATGAATTGTATTGTTCCACCTTTTGTTTGTTTGCTTTTTAATATTTCCACTAAATTAAAAAATGTATTTTAAAAAATTTAGTTTCCCCCAAGAGGTCATGTGACTCTTTTAATTAAACTGTTCTAGCTATAAATGCAAAATTTCAAATGCCGAAACTTTTGAACAATTTGAGATTTTGTCTTGAAGTTTACTTAATGTGTCTGTATTAAGACGTGTGCAATTGAACATTTTAGGAAAGTTGCTCCCAATAGAAGAATGCCGTATATTATCACCATCGTTATCTTCTTAGTCATTATCATTTTTATTATTCATTATCAATTATCAATAATGCATTTGCTTATCAGAAAGCTGCTGGAACAGCTACGAACAAATTTTGTAGTATATAAAGCTACTGCGCAGAAGTCAATGTCTCTATTCGAGTTACGTCTTAAGCATTCTTAAAGTTTTTTTGTTTTCTTTTTTATGTTCAGTGATCCAAAGTTTGTGGAAAGGACAGACAAACTTCCTGGAATGCAAGCTGTAAGTTCAGTCATGCGATTAACCCTAGAAAGCTTTTGCTGTTTTGCGCTGTTGCCACGGTTGCCAACAATTGCAAAAATTAAAAATGGCTGATTTCGGCCGCCATCTTGGATTCCCGAGTTTTGAGATTTTGAGATAAATTATTGGAAATAGTTAGAAAACATCGTTTTGCAGGCTAATACTATGAAATAACAGGAAGCAAACAATAAACTGCAAGTTTACAATCATTTTATCAAAAAGCTTTTGCGACTTACCAATGTGATGGCATCATCAGTAATGTCAAATTGTCATGTCGTCATCCAGCTAGTGTCAAATCAAGAAACAGTTGATTTGAGGCCCAAAAAACCGAGTGGGTGGTCAGAGTGACCCCCTTCCCCTCCCCCCCAGTGCTGTGATTGTTCTCTTACATAGAGTTTCTGTCGCAGTAACACACTAACTATATTATACATGCAGTCTGTGACTTTTTAGACAGCAACAGTATTGCAAAACTGTTAGTAGTTAAAATACCCTGACAGAGCTAGCATTGATTTTGGTAGAAGCCGAGCAATGTCAATCACACCAACTATAACATGACTGGACACATGTATTACAAGTTTTGTGTTCACCAAAGAACCTAGTATTTGTAATGATGAATTATTTTTTTGGTGTTGAATGCAGTATGAACTCTATGACTCAATTAAAACCAACCTGGTTGATGACCGACCTGCTGACTTTGCTGGCTGTGTGAAATGGGCTCGTCTGCAGTTCCAAGAGAATTACTACAACACAATTGCACAACTCCTGTACAACTTCCCACCAGACCAGGTACAGTTCCCATCATAACTATGTAGAGATACTTTCGAACACTTTTGCTGTACAAATATGATTACCAAAATATCCATTTAACTTGCAATGTAATGAGCACGACTATAGTAAAAACCGTTAAAACATGACTTTAGAACACTACATTTGCGTCGTTGAGAATGAGGGAGGCATCTGATGTGTCTAATGGCACTTTTGAACCCCTCTTTAAATCTGATATTTTCGTTTCTCCCCTGTTTCAAATATGGGGGCATCTGTTAAGTCCTCTACCGCTTTTAAAAAAATTTCCTCTTTACAAGGTTCTATCTAACCGAACTTTGGTCCTGCTGAAGAAACAGTAGCACTCTCAGTCTTTTTCTTAAGGCCGGTACACCGGTAAATTGTACGACTTTCCCAGGTGACTGTGCCGCTTTTCCCCAGCAGTGACGTCTGGCAATTTTTTTTAAAAGTCACCAAAGACAACATTTAAATTCAATACAACTCTAACCTGCGATTAATTTTCAGAACTAAATGTTCTGGGAAACATGCCCCCAGACCCTCGCAACTTCGACACCCAATGACCTCAAACCAACCTTTTTTCCACTCAGTGTACCCCATTTCCCAAACCTTAAGAAAAACATTAACTCTATTAGTGTTGTAAGTTACACAATAACTATATCTACAGTAATCGGGGCTCCTATTGATAGCAGAGATGCTTCCACTGCATTCCTGAAAGGACTACCCTGAGATTTTGTTTTATGTTTAAATAAAGGCGACTATTCTATTCTATTCTATTCAAAGAGAAACTATTAACAAGATAATGACACAAACTTCAAGTTTATAGAACTACTAGTACTACATTATATGTATAACTGCCATTTGCTGATTGATTCACAACTGCTGAATTCCTTTCAGCTGAATATCTTTGAATGTAGCAGCAATCTTAATGATTTTGTTTCTTACTTTGCTGTTATTACCCAATATGTTGCTACCGGTTCTAACTAGTATGTACTTGTTTTTAGGTGACGAGCTCTGGTCAACCTTTCTGGTCAGGGCCTAAGAGATGTCCACATCCTCTTGTGTTTGACCCTCTCGAGGTACGCTGAGTGATTGTGAACATAAAAACTGCTTTTGTTGTTCTTATTAGTTTCGTTTCGTTTCGTTTGATGGATTTGCCACAACTGATTACACAGGGTGCGAATTGCGGATTTGTCTCGCCTACAAGTTTTCATTTTTGCTTTGGGAAATAAGAATGTTTCCGTATAAATTCTTATTGGAAATTTGTTCCCTAGTCAGTTATTTAGTAGTCGCTTACAAAACTGAAAGTTTTTTCTTACTTTTCGCCCTTAATTCGCACCATGTTACAACAGTACTGATAGTTGATAACAAAATAAATCAATTAGTAGATAAATCCAAAGTAATTGTTGAAGGATTGCGTATTAGAATATAGTGAGTGCTTAGAATTAAAAATTGGTAATAATTTTGTAACAAATACTGATTGTGTTATGTCGCCAGCAGGCCAGCTGACATCGGGTAAAATTAACCAGCTACTTGTTTATTTTTTTTGCCTCTATCAGTTTAAAGAATGTATTATATCGAAGTTTGTATCTTTGGTGCTTCCAAGAATGTCGCTAACCGGCTACAATAAACATTTTGCCATCTACTTTCCCTTGGAATGATGGCAGTTGTTGCTCACCATAAGTAATTGTCTCATTTTTGGAACACTTTAGAGCATGCACATGGATTACGTTGTGGCAGGTGCCAACTTGAGAGCTGCGATGTACGGAATCAAAGGTAAGTGGTGAAACGGCTCGGTTGAACGGGTTTTATTTGAACGGGTCTTTGATTGGCCTCGCTTTCACACAACTACCCCAGTGAGGTCCACTATTATTACACGAGTTTAGCATTTAGGCGGTATTTTACGGTTTATTGTAAGTTATTGACTCTAAACTGTTTACAGAGACAGAACATGTATATTTTGATTGTTATAGTCGAGCGTTTATCAAAGAGCATCCTTAAAGGTCTAAGATTGTAAGCCAGTGGCCAGGAAACGTTAATATTCATTTTCGATGTGTTCTTTTTTCGTAGCCCGTGGACGCACTGCTGTAGGCTACAGGGAATAAGCCTCGGAAGAACACCTATTTAATCCTTTCAGTTACTTGCCCGCTTGTGACAAACCTAATACTGTTTTGACGATTTCCTTAGGTTCTACAGACAGGAGTTACATTCTGGACATTCTTAAAACGGTGACTGTGCCAGAGTTCAAACCGCGATCAGGTGGGTTGTGTCCTCCCTTAATAACCTTTGTTTAGCAAGCTATAGGAAGAGCAGGGCTCCGTTAAAGGATCTACCGTATATCTTTGAATAAACGCCGCTCTCGAATAAACGCCGCACCTGAGAGCCAAAATACTAATAAATATTGAACAAAAGAAATGCTTCATGTTAATCAATTTTCTTGTTTACGGAGAGTTATGGTTTTTATTGTCCTTGCCATTGTTATTGTTGCTATTATTGTTTTTGCTTAAGCCGGGTGACAGTTACGTACACAACCGTTGGAACTGCTATTATGCTAATTATTTTGTTTTTAAGCATTGCCGTGAAAACGCGAGTTGTTTAAATCTTTCTTCGAGCTTCACGGGTTTTTTTTTCGTAAATACTTCATGAAGTGTCTTAAGAGCTGGGAAACCACACAAGAGACAGAAATGAAGTGTAATTTTCTGAGTGCAGAGACAGGATTACATAGATCCTCTCAAACCATAATAATAAAAGCACTGCCATTAGTTTAAAGATTCCCCAAAATGGTGGCCTCATCTGCAAGGCTTTCTGGGTGACTCAAACTTTTCTACTGTTCTTAGGTGTGAAAATTGCTGTCACTGATCAAGAAGCTGAACAAGAAGCCAACTCTGGGAACTTGGGTGAGTTTTAAGTAGTGTCATGAAATCATAGTTAACAGTACGAAATGGTTATGAAACTCGGCCAGTTTCTTTGTTATAGGTTTTTGTTCTCTATTTCTTTTGTTCGTTGGCCTTGATGGTGCACAAAACACAAAAGGTATTGAAATGCATATGAACAACTGACCAATAAAAATATTTGAACAAAGCAATGTGCACGGTCACGGTTCGTTCAACCTAAAACAAAGCAGCTTTGTTCACTCCTTTTGAAGTTTGTTGAGCTTCCCAACCAGTTTGTTTTATCAACTGTGATTCAATGTAGCACATGTGGCCTTGTATAGAAGAGCCTTACAAGCATATTCCAGTTCACACATGGCAAAAGATGCTAAATCTGAAGCCTCTCAACTTTATTTTCATCTTAACTCTTTCTCTTAAACAATTTATCCTGATGTTAGCTTCCGCTAATGTCTAGGATGGGGGCAGTATCTTATAGGCTCCTGAGGTGGCCAGGGACCTGCATAGATCTTACAGCAGGCATGGCGACCGATTTGAAATTGTGTAAATTTTGGGCACTGACAACGCTTGTGGGTAGTAAGATCCAGGTTCTGATCTTTCGTGGAACGAAGGAGTAGTTATACATATACTCATTTCGCCTAGTGTGCCTAAGATTCTGAGTGACACACTGAGAGAATGAGATGTTGACATGATTATTTCGGATCTTGTTGAACAGAGATAGCTGAGCGAGCAGACGCCTATGTTCTAAAGTGTCCCAGTTTAAGGTTGACACAAGGCCGGTGGTACTGGTGCTGATCCAGTAGTCGTTAGTGACAAAGCGAGCGGCGTTTTTGTGACGAAAGGCCTTATGGGCCTCTCGTCACTATGTCATCGGTTTGAATGAGTGAATGAGTGAGTTGTAACCATTCCAATTGAAGCAGGCGTTCCTAGCGGTTATTCAGACATGTGATCGTCGTCAAGGAGATCCGCTGGCTAAGAGAACGAAGGCTCGGGTTACGAATTGGATCGGGTTATTTCGGATTACGAAGTTATATCGAATTCTAATAGTCCACGACTGTATATTTAATTTTTTTCTTCTGAAACCGTTGTTCACTATGCTAAAAACAATACTAAAGTCGCTACTCATAAAAAAGTTTGCATTTTCATTCTCTTAACTTAAATTATCGTTGTTATGCATTCTGCCTTGAGTCACATGCCGTCTTTGACTGCCTATTTTTTTAACTTGCTCTGCGACAGCTTCGCCACGTCTTTTGATGTGTAAGGGCTCCAGACGGGGGCCGCTTACTCGATGATTCAAGGCCATGATGACGTATTACGAAAATGTCTCAGGACAATTACACAATCGCTTATTATAAAACCGATGAAAAACTATTAATTAATAATTGTTACAAGGAAAAGTGTCAACAAAGAACCGGATTAACAAATAGACATGTTAAATATCGGTAGATCTGCAGGGTGGCGATGTTAAATACCAACGTGATGGTTTTGACACCAACTATAGACCCTATTCATAGACCCTATTCAGAAGGAGATCGACAAATCTTAGCCCACATGCGAAGCTCATGGTTCGATCCCGGGTGCACAGAGGTGGGAGGCACGAGCTCTAACCACTCGGCCATCCTGACTTCCCTATGAACCACTCATTTTACAGAATTACTTCGAGCATTTTTGCATGTTTATGAGTTTGAATGACTCAATCGGGTGTGTCTCCCACACCGTAGCCATTAATTTCAGATGTCACACATGTACACGCTGAGTTATTCTGGGACACTGTGATTAGTCAGTTGTTTAAAGCAGCCTTAAAGATGCTTGAGGAATTTGTTATATGAAGAATGATTCCCCTTACCGTGTTGTTGACATTAGAGTTGTAATCACTGTTTGGATTTCAATCTTGCAGATTCAGAGAATATTGACACACTGAAGGCAAATATCCCACCTCCAGAATCATTTAAAGGTTTCAAAATGGTTCCTGCAGACTTTGAAAAGGTAATTAAGTTGAACGTTGTATCGGTGATAAAAATATATAAAATTTGCTCAGGATTGTTTACGCTGGGCACGAATGAATTCGTTGTAAGCGGTAGTGTTAAGATTTGTTCCGTAAATGAGATATTTTTTTTGAACAATCCCAGCTTTTACAGCGGCATGGTAGCAGTCCCAATTGTTATTTTTCGTATTCAAGGTTATCGAAATTTGACTTGTTACTAAAACTGTTTGAGTTCTCGCTAGGATGATGATACCAATTTCCACATGGATTTCATTGTCGCCACGTCCAACTTGCGAGCCACCAATTACAGCATACCGCCTGCGGATAGACACAAGGTAACTAAGACTGTACACGTAAATAAAACGTCTTGGTAAACGGGCTGGCGACAGGAAGAGGAAAAGAACAACCACATGTTATGTTCGAGGAGGATTTATTTGAGGGGCAGGTTAGAGATCTACTGGGTACCAGTAATAAAGCTCTCTGCATGTTGTCAACAACCGCCCCCCCCCCCCCCCAACTCAAGCACTCAATTCTCACCACGCTTAATTTAAAATTGCTGTTCATTGCATTTTTGCTAAGAACATTTTAGTCTTCTCATTGGAGGTTTAACTTATCGGTTTATTATTAAGACTTATGCTTGTTACTGTTTATTGTCAAAGCGTTAGACCTTAATCATCCCATTAAAAATCTGAATTTGAAATTGTGTTGTGTTAAATTATATTGCTGATGGAAAATAGGACTAAGGCGGAATATACAAATTTTTTCATAATACACCTCAGGGGCGTTCAACAACACATGCTGCTATGATCGATGTCATTCGAGATGTTTTTCTGTTTTGTTTTGTTCAGAGCAAACTGATCGCTGGCAAGATCATCCCGGCCATTGCCACCACAACCGCAATCGTGAGCGGCCTGGTCTGTCTGGAGTTGGTCAAGGTAAGACAGCCCCTGTCCCAATGACGTCATATTTAGCTATACTTAAATAACAAATAACTTACTAATTGTATATAAACAAATTCTGTACTTAAGATTGAATTCTCCATCATAAAATGATTAAAAGTATGTCTTAAACCTTTTTGCTGTCATAAGAATTGAAAAACAAACATTTTCAGTCTACTTGACCTTCGTCAATAATTCTATACGTAGCATATAAAAGTTTATAGAATTGTTGCATCTCGGTAGATTGGGATTAAAATTACACTAGTGCTGAGGGTGTTCCACTTTGAGGCAAAAGAAATGTAGAGTTTAGCTGTTTTGCTTCTTGAATTGACAGATTTGATACTCGGTGTGTATCTCTCCTATGTAGCGAGATAAGGTTTTGAAAAGGGCCTCCCTGTAACTTTCCCTGCCTTCCCTGGGATATATGACCCTGAGAGTCCTCTTCTGTGTGGCCTCTATAAGTGTGTTAAGTATTCCGGGGTGTCTTGACATGCTTGGACCGCTTACGATATTCTAATATTGATCTCAGGATGGTTGACCTATATACCTTAATTATCCCTTTGGTTCCAATGCTATTTTATAGTAATCTCAGAGTCTAAGTCTTAGAAGCCTTGGTATACATATGATCTGCATGACTTTCCCACCCTGGAACCTAACTAGATTTTTAACCAGTCCAACCAAAAGGCAATCAGTCCGAACAATCTGAAGTACACACAGTGACAAAATAAACCCAGTTTGAAAAGTCTTTAAAACACGTTCAGTTGTTTTAAAATTGCAGTGAGTTACAGTGTCTTTATTATTAACCTTCGCAGATTGTTCAAGGAAGCAAGAAACTGGAAACCTTCAAGAACGGATTTATTAACCTAGCACTACCATTCTTTGGATTTTCAGAACCCATCGCTGCACCAAAGAACAAAGTATGTGGAATGTTTAATGTTACTGTCCCGTTTCGTACTTTGTCCTTCTTGACTAAGTCGAGATCCTCCCAAATCCTTGCATCGATTGCCAGCTGCACGGTAGAAAACTAATTGTAAAAAAGAAATTATAAGAAACTATGCAAAACTCATTAAGTTTATAAAATTTTAAAAATAATTTAAATGATTGAAGACTAGTTAAAGGTATCTTTCTGTCTGCCCTATAGTACATCTTTGGCTCAGTTGGTAGAGCAACGGCGATCTGTTTCGAAGGTGGTTCGATTCCCGCCGGTGTCAGATATTTTTTCCCTTTCTTCGTGTGGGCTCATTTCCTTTCTAGGGCTTTTGCTCAGAAGGAACTACTTTGGATATTTGTGGACACCTCAAATTACCTGAGTTATTTGAATCATTACATCTGTCTGTTGGTACTCAGCGACCAAACCTTGCTGGTTACTCCCTCACTTACGTGTTCATTTTCCGCTTATTACCATCTAAATTACCCACGACCATCTCTCAGCTGGCCTTCAGTGTAACAACGGTGATCTGTTTTTCCTCTTTCTCCATATTTGGCCTATTTCCTTTTTAGGGCTGTCGCTCAGAAGGAACTACTTGAGATATTTGTTCAACACTTCAACTCGCCACACTTGTATCATCACATCTGTCTGATAGTCTGCCACACTACTACGTTACATGGGGCTGCCCAGTACATGTCGTTATACGAACAAGAACTATATGTTGTTGACGTTCCTGCTGTTCTTTCTATCCACAGTACTACGACAAGGAATTCACCTTGTGGGACCGTTTTGAGATCAACGGAATACAAGAGTCTGGGGAGGAAATGACACTGCAACAGCTGCTGGACCTTTTCAAGGTATTGTAATCCTGGGTGAAAAAAAAAAGATTTATCACTTGAGTGCCATTTTCAGTTTTGAAAAACCTGGGTACTCTGCTCATGTACATACACATACCAGGGTTGCTACGGTCCTTGGAAAGTCCTTGAAATTGGGAAAAAAATAGTCAAGGCCTGCAAAGTCCTTGAAAATCCTTGAACTGCTTGCAGGTGTTAAAACTTGTTTTTGAAAATGTAATGAACATTGCGCAAGAACCTCAAGTTTTGTATACCGTAGAAGGTCCTTGAATCTGCTAGAACATTTCCATGAAAGTCCTGAAATTTTATTTTGAGTTGAGAACTCCGACATAAAAAAAACACAAACACATACATGTACTCGTACACGTACTCATACTCATACACTTATCAAGATATATACGAATACACATACACTTACACATGCGCATACACAAACACTTGCATATACAAACATTGGACACCACACACTTACATTTACACAGATGCATAGTATACACTTATGCACACACATGCACAGGTACTCATATGTGCATACACATATTACATGCTCGTACTCATACACTTGGACAGATGCATAAGCATACACATACAATTATGCATATACTTTTGCAGAAGCATACACGTTAACACATACGCATACTCAGTTAACACGCCACAAATGCAGAAACTAATAGACATATGGTTGTGCGTGCTGACAAGTTTCAAACGCGGAAAGTATTTGTGTTATCACTGGTTTTCTACTGAACTAATAGACTTGACTTTGTGGCCCCCAGAACAACCACAAGCTGGAGATCACCATGCTGTCCCAGGGTGTGTGTATGTTGTACTCGTTCTTCATGCCGGCAGCCAAACTGAAAGAGAGACTCAATATGAAGTAAGTTCTCTGTGAAGTAAACTGTGAAGTAAAGGTCGGTCGGGAATTTGATTTTCAGCAAGAATAATGATTTGTTTACTGTACTACATTCCAGCAAACTTGCAATTTAGGAAAGTCTCTTTGCTTTTAAGGCCGATTTAGAAGATGCAACTAGTGAAACTGGCTTATTAGTTAAAAAGATGGGAGAACTCGGTGTTCAATTTTATAACAAAAGTTACTCTTGCGCATGATTGCGCCTCCAAGTTAACCATGTTCTTTTCAGCTCGGTTCTTAATAACAGCAATAACACAACATCTCTATTTATTTACACTCTAGGAGAAACGTACACAAACAGCATCATTGAAAATTAGACTTCTGATGAGTACTAGAACTACAAACACTTAATTAACTGACTTAGTAGGACCGCGGTTTCCAAATCTAACTGTTTTCGTAATGTCTTAGGATTTCCGAAGCTGTGGTTAAAGTGTCGAAAAAGAAGATTAAACCTCACGTGAAGGCGCTCGTGCTTGAGCTCTGTTGCAACGACACGGAGGGAGAGGACGTGGAAGTGCCTTACATCAAGTACAACTTCCGCTGAGAAACAGGGCAGCACTGTGACCCACGATCAAGAGAATCGACAGATATAATTTCTGCTTCTTTCTTGAAAACAGTCATGATGAACTTCATGATAAAACAGTCTTTCACAAGACTGACAAAGTAGAACATAGTGGCACATAGCATTTCAATTCCATAAGCGAACTGGTCAGTTAAGAGTTGAAGTTTGGTTTACTGAGGTTTTTGTACCTCAACGATATAAATACCAAGAATGAAGATAACAGGAGTGTTTAACACCCGCCACTTGTCCTTGTCTTGTTGTAGCCTTTCATGTTTGTATTTTGATCGGCGTTTCAAAATAGACCAATTTCGATGTATTAAAATTCAACCTGAAACAAAAGACATCAGCACGAGGCTCTGGGGAATAATCCATACAGACTCTATATTTTAATCCCAAAAGCCTCGTGTTGATGTTTTTGTTTGAAATATGGAAATTGGTCTATTTGCTTTGGCAAAGCAAAAAGGGATTTGAGAACACATTTTAAACTCCTGGTCAGTGTTTCCAAGGCTCGTTGAGCAGGTGACATCAATTAACTCACTCTGCAATTCCGAGACCTTTCTGACAACTTATTCAGATCATCTTGAAGTATTTGGTGATAAAATGAGGACCGATAGACTACAGTATCATCTGCAAATAGGCGTATTTGTGAGAAGGAAAGGAGTGTCGACAAAGATTTTTGACCCCCACGTAGCTTACCAAGCGATACCTATGGTTCCATTTCTGTCATGCATTTGACTGAAAACAGCCAGCGTGTAATTAAGGAATTAGCCGGCAAGAAAAAGTTAAAAACTTAAGCCCATTCTATACCAAGTTTTCACTTTCTAGTGTGTATTTAGAGGAACAGTAGGTTTCACGATAGTCGTTGGAATTTTGGTTGTCGGGCAGTCGCGGCAAAAATTACAGCAACTGTATGTAACGCCGCTGTTATCCTGCCCCCAGCCCTCCTCCCATCCCAGCCCAGTGGTACTGGGCCAGGCACTACAATTTTATTCGGTGCAAAAGTGTCGTCGTTATTGAGTTTTGCTACGATCAGCAGTGCGCCTCGAACAACTTCGAATCATCTCCATCAGTATTACACGCAGAACAAAACGACAACCCCACGTTGAGGTAAAGTCCGACTCAATTTAAACATTTCTGCAATAATTTTGGCATTTCGAGAAACCGAACAGCGGCTGCATACCGAGCCTACAAGTACCATTGTTCAAACACCGGCGTGCTAGCTTTTGAACGGGAGACTTGTCGAAGAAAAAATGCCAAGTTGCAAAACTTGTTTGTGTGGACAAGTATGACGAGGAAGCTCGGCGGTGACGTGCGGCCATATCTTGTTCGCAACCTGGGTTCTATTAAGATCTGTTATGGCAGCAAACAGCAGCATCATCCCGGCGTTGGAGCGATCGATAGCGACCGAGAAAGGACGGGGGTTACTTTTCATAACGTTTGATAGACACTTGCCACTGGCTCCTCCAAACTTGATACCCTGGCCGAGCCTCATTCCCAGCCATCCTCCTCTATCCGGTTGTTCCGTGCCTGGTTACTCAGCACTTCGTTTTCAAGATGGCGAACGGAGAAGATGACCAGAAGGGCTGAAAATCAGGCTCTGACCCTCGACTGACGCTAGTCAGACTGGGTTGGCCACTCCAGTGGCGAAGGGCGGTATTCGCCCCACAGTACCGATAAGTTGCACTCTTCTACTCGAAGGTTGAAAAATTTGCTTTAGTTACGGGAGTTAAGTTAATCATATCAAGACAATATACCTGACGTTAACCAAACGTCGCGCTCGTTAATGATGCCAGTCCACCTCCCATAATTGAAGTAAATGAGAATGAGTGTAAGTGTGCAAGTATTCGGCAATAAAACAAGCCATCCTTGCTCACACCGTGACATTATTTGTGCTTCTCACAGAGAACTCCAAAAGGTCAGGAAAACTGGCCGAAAACCATACCCTGAACAGAGACTTAAACCCGTATCGTCAATGACCCCAAACTGCGTACAGACACACTTGTAGTGACAACTACTACAACTGCACAGTGTGGGGCCCATATACCGACCGCGATGTTAAAAGCTCGAACAAGTCCAGAAAAACGCAGCACGGTTTGTAAAAAGTGATTACAGATTTATAACAACAAGCACTTCGGGTCTAGTTCAATTACTTGGCGGGGACACTCTACAGAACAGGAGACTTGTATCTCCAGTACCTCATCTCAAGTCACTATGCTGTATAAAATGCACACAAATCTTGTTGATGTTTCTGTCCCGGACTTTGTGTTATCATCTACAAGATCATCCTCGCGCTATCACTGCTATACTTACCGCCAACCTAGCACCAACTTTCTCAGCTATAGCTACTCATTTTCCCCGTACAATAAGAAATTGGAACCTATTCCCAAGGGACGCCGTTGAAGCACGTACACTAGAGCTCTCTCAGGGAGCCCCTCTTGCGGCCATTCCTGCGATCAAAGTCCCCGCCCACTTGAAAAGATTTTGAATA
>JAOBYE010096672.1:0-19968 GCA_025403585.1 Parazoanthus swiftii
TTTTTTATCTGATATGCACATATTTATCTATTTATTTTTTTGGACTCATGACTCAAAAACTCATGACTCATGACTCATTGACTCAATTGACTCATAGAATAGACCACGTCGTTTATTATATGGCTTTGTTGATTATTTGAAACAAGTGAGGCCGCTCCAGAACTAGAGGTCCGTACGGCTACTTACGGACCTGCAATTGACCAATCACAGCACGCGAAACCAGTCAGCCATTTAATAACGTTTAGTATTAAATGTTCAACCATTCATTATCAAGTATCGCTCTTGAGAACTCGACCTTGAATCTATTTTCATCTTAAACCATTAGAACCACTTAAACATTGCAAACTTTAAGATATTAATACCTTTTCCCATTGCTGATTTAGTTTTGATCTCCACGAAGTCTAAGAAGTTGGTTTCAAGCCCATGTAGACTTATAACTATGTTGCGACAGATTTGCTGGCCAGCGGCTGTGCTGCGGATTTTAGGATCAACTGTTATATTCTCACAACCACTGAGTGTGATAGCGGGCTTCAACCCCGGCCGGATAGCTATATTGACGGTAATAGCCGGTAGAGCCCAGATGCCCAAATGGGATGTGATCTTAACTGTGCGGTGTTTCGATGGTGGAAGACTTTGTCTGTTGACATAGGTGACCCTCTGAAGGACCTTTCGATAAACAAAAAAATGGATCAATACATTGTGCTTTAAGGTCGCTCTCAACCGCTTTTCATTTTCCTGTGCCATTTAACTTCAGAAATAGCTGCAGTTTTTGCTAGATTCTGTTACAGCATCTCTTTACTTAGCAACCATTGTTCTCCTTTTCCGCGATTATCCTACAGTGGACAAAAACACCCTATTTTAGCAGTTGAACTTGTACACTTCAAACCTTTTCAAATTCTGCTGGTTCCCCTTCGCCTGTGATCCTCAAGGTGTCGAAACCTTCTTCAAACATAGTGAACTCCTTTGGCATCGAACCATCCAGTGTGATGTACTCCTTGAAACATTAGCAAAGCATTCTGTTACTAAACTTAAATTTTATGATGTAAATACATCAAATTTGGTAAAAAGGATGCGTGGTTCCCACAGTGCAGCCATGCCTCCGGCAAAGAAAGGTTTTTTCGCTAAGAGGTCCCCATCCGTCTGGAAAACCAATTTAAGGACCATAGTTTTCATCAAAAGTTTTGCTTTCTGGATTTCGCTCCCCCCTCAGAGTTCCAGTAACCCTCATGCCGAGAAAACGGACACTCAGTTTTTGCAGCCAAACAATATGAGTAATATATATGTTTAATTGGAAAGGTTAATTATCAACAAATGAAAATTAAACAACAAGTTTTGGAATATTATTTTGTTTTCTACTATTTAAACACATGTAAATTTGTTTAGCTACACCAGTAACAAATATGCATCAGTGATTTCTATGACGTCACTGTTTAGTTTTAGCTCAATAGTATGAATCCAACCTCAAAATTCAAGCAAAAGGTACTTACTAAAAATGTGATTACGATATATTGAGTACCATTTGAGTAGCATGTCAATTTGGAAAATTACAAAAGAATGAATGGCCATAAAAATTTCTGTAAGCTCCGATACGTTTTTGAACACATTTCTCCGAAATTATTCGACACATCAAGGTTACGTTTTTAGTGAAAATTAAATGTGCCATTGCCAGTCGGTTTACGGTATTGTTTTGTTTGAAGCTTGAAGTTGAAACTATGCTTCATTCAATCAAAATGTAAATAAAAAGGTCACTTTACCAGTGGTTCTGTGACTGTGGCCATGTGTGGTCGTAGTGCTGTTCCAGACAGTTGGCCTTTGAAGAATGAAGTGTATTCCTTCATATTATCACTCCACTTAGCGCCGACAATACAGCGAGAAAACAGGTACAAGTTTTCCTTTGAGTTTGCCTTGTACTCTGCTTCCTTCTCTTTCCGATGAACAGATCCATCGATGAAAACTTGGACCTGACATCCGTGCACTAACACAGCAATATCGTGCCAACGCATGTCAAAGATACGCGCCCGGTAGTGAAAGGTAGAACTGCAGTACGAGTTGTAGGCAGCATAGTAAGGATGGCGCTGTAGTATAAACACCAAGGAATTGTTGGTAGTCATAAGAGTGAAGCTTACTCTTGCTAGACGCTGGTTTTTTGTAAGAGACAGTATCACTTGCTCGCTTTCATAGTGAGTTGTCTTCAGCCGCGTGATAAGGGTGAATTGATCACCAACATCGTGTGGTAAGAGGTGAACGGAAACATCAATAGCTGTCTTCCCGTCAAAGGTTTTAGATAAACTATCTGAAACAGAGATGTCAGTATTTAACTATTAATCAATTGATCAATCAGTCAATCAATCAATCTATCAATCAATTAATCACTCAGTCATTATATCAATCAATCAACTAATCAATCAACAATTCAGTCAGTAAATCAATCAATCAATCAATCAATCAGTCAATCAATCAATCAATCAATCAATCAATCAATCAATCAGTCAATTAATTAATCAACCAGTCAATCAACCGAAAAAGTCAGTCGGTTAGTATTCGATCAATCAACCAATTAATATTTTAAGGCAACTTTACAAAATTACACTTTATTGCAAGCGATACGTTTTAATTGAGGAAAGGAAAGGCCACTGCTTGCATGAACGAAACTTAAAATATCTATGGGCCGACTATAGGCGGATAAAGACAAGAATAGCGAAGGGTATCGTCGATTTCGTCTAAAACAGAAAAATCCACTAAGTGCGCTTTTTAGTATAAGTGTTTCATTATAAGAACCGCACGTTTTTAATTTTGAACAATTTTTCTGTACTTTGTATTTTATATCAAACTCATTGTTAACAGTAGGTCTTGCTACATCTCCGATGACCACGGCCATTGTCATGGTTGTCTCAATAAGAACGCATTTTTTCCAATTATTGTTCAGAAATTCGTAAATATAAATTTTCAATATATTAATCTCAGATTTATCAATATTTCCGTTTTAAAATCAGAGTTTTGTATTCGGGATTTTGGCTGTATTTCCAATCAGTTCAGCTAAAATAGAAGCTGTTTCGACGCTTGTAGCCAAGGTGCGGAAGGAATGGGCCGATATTTTTTCTGCTGAAGCGTACATCTAAAATGCAGCACTGGATTCAAAAAGGAACAATAAATTTTGGCTCGTTATGGTGTGCAGTACAGTGGAATCGAGTTTGAAATTTAAACTAAAAGTCACCCAAAGGAAAGGAAATTCTAGAAATATTTTTCACAGGTAGGAACAGAGCGGGACTCCTGTATCCACACAAATTGTTTGAAAATACCTTATTTCCCCGGACTGTCAAATTTGATCAACGCAAATTATATACTGAGGAATCTGGTTGTAGATCAAGCAACCGTTTTGAGAACATTTACTAAATGCGAAAAGAAAACATGTCCAAACCAGTGGAAAGATGCTTTAATCTCCTCGGCAATTCACAAAAGTGCCTGAACATTTCTGGAATAAAACTTCGAGTCTCAAATAAGGAAACAACACTGACTTATTTTCAATTCTTAGCTCCCCACGGAATCATCGAACGATTTTTACTTACATAGTTTCAAACAGTTTTCTTTACTATTTAACGATTTGAATTTTTTTGATCCTCTTAAATTGAAACCCTTTTACTTAAGCCCTTTGCTTCGACGAAGGACTACCGCTCGAAGTGACAGATTTTCATCTAAATTTAAGACAAGAAATATAACATGCCAACTTTTCTTGATTGAACCACAATTAATTAGAGAATTACCTGTCGGCCCGTCTTTGTCAGTTGCTATAAACGGAAGCATTTCATCCCGATCAAATCTGTTCCACGCCTGTGGCAGCAACTCAACCTTCCCCTTATCCTCACAGGTTCCGTGTTTATCGAATGCCTTACCAGCATCAGAGTTGTTAACTTCGTTGTTGCCCATTTGAAGTTGAATGAGAGCGGAAAATTTAGCTCTCCCAGCATTTCTTGCGCACTCGTTCATTTTCACATCCGGGATCAACGGCAAAGGTCCTGAACACGTGGTAAAACGAAGCTCTGACTTAGGAAGACCAACGTAATGGTAATCTGGAATGTAAATTGAAAACAAACAAACAAAAACAAATTAAGTGCCTGATCTCCAACTATAAAAGGCCGGCCTCTTTCCATAGAGGCTGGAAACTGTCGCTGCTTGGCGAGTGAATATTTTTACTCTTGAATAATATCGGAAAGAGGTATACGATTTTTGTCAGATCTGAGGTGTATGATAAGATTGGATGCACAAAAATACTCAAATTGCTTAAAATCAGAGATGCCTTAACTGAAGTTACCGATTGGATCGGATTCAGGCCGCTTGGGGTCTGGGTGCAAATGTTAACACTAACGGACTAGTAACTGCTGATTACAATTAGCCAATTAATATTTTGCGTTGGACGAGGACGCAAGTCAGGTGACTTCCGGTCTGTACTAGAACTTGTGCGCACTTCCTGTCATTACAGTGTGTAATTGCTGTATGCAGCTGTACAAAAAACGTAAACGTCCGTACATGTCACAAGGAGAAAAGAGTGAATTGCACCAGTAAAGATGGTTGTTTTATACTGGAACGAACGCTTGAAGTGTGAGCAAACCTGATCTGTTCAAAACGGCTTATCTTTTGTACATTTTTCTTTATTTTTGCAGATTTTTGAGCTTGATTGGCATTTCCCGAAATATTTGTCAATATGATGCCACAAGCGCTTGCTCATTCATTAAGTATAAGAAGAAAAGGATATAACTCTTTAAGATAATTTATGGTCAATCATAAGTTAACAAAGGTACATGTCAGTCAAAAAACAAATTGGTCATTGAAAAGTCAGGGAAAAACAGGAAATTGTGCTTATTAAGATCAGTGGGAACTATATATATAAACTATGAAACGTCCTTTTTAAAAACAGGAAACACAATGCTATATAGTCTTTGAACAACCGAGGAGTGCATGTTATGTACTTGCAAGAGGTAGGCCCAAATGTTCAGCATATTGGTGTCCATACCACACCAGTATCTCGGCCCCAGCTGGCACTGGTTTGTAGGCTAGGTAGTACATTTTTTCCCAACACTGGAGGGGTAGCAGGTTTTGTTCATATATACAGGCAGCGGTGTTGATGAAGCGTAACCAGTTGGCATGGTTCTCATCCTTGCCATCAACACAGTGAGCAAATCCCCCTTTGTCGTCCAGGATCTGTCGTGTTGAGATCATAGTGTGAAAACATGTTTTCTGTTACCTATCTGGATTAAATACTAAAACTGTTCCGTTCGGTACAAATTACCTCATTTTCAACAGGCCACTTTGTATAAACAAAACAACAACAACAACAGTACTAACAACAACACAAACCTTACTTCACCCAATAGTTGGAATTATCATAGTTCATAAAACTGACTGGTTGTGAAGCTCAACAAACTTTCAAAAGGAGTGTACAAAGCTGCTTTGTCTTAGGTTGAACGAACCGTGGCAGTGCACATTCTTTGTTCAATGTGTGAGCACAAATATTCTTATTGGATAGTTGTTCATATGCATTTTAATACCTTTTGTGTTTTGTGCACCGTTGAAGCCAACAAACAAAAGAGATAGAGAGAGAACAAAAACCTATAACAAAAAACCGGCCGAGTTTCATAACCATTTCGCTCTATTAACTATGGTATTACTAAAATAAAGAAATTCGAAAATGAGATACGCTATGGCAGAGTCGTAGCAGGGGGAGGGGCGGGGGACCGTGCCCCCTCCCCGTTTTTCCCCTAACAGATGTGTCGAGTTCAGCAAATTGGTCCAAGTCCGAGAAAAATTTTTAGACACTCTGGTTTTGTTTCAAATGGTGTTTAAAACCCAGGAAATATGTTTTTAGGCAAACTTATTTTCTAAATTTCCCGGGGGAGCATACCCCGGACCCTCTGGAAGGCTCGCACCTTCGGCTCTCGGCGGTGCCTCCCAGTTTTCCATGGGTTGCTACGGCCCTGTATGACTAAACTGGAATAACTACAAGGGGTTTACAGAGAAAAGTTTATGATGAGAAAAAAACATACTGAAAATCTACACACGTTCTAATTGAAAAGAGAAACATTTGTCGGGACACAAGTCACAATAAAAGAAATACATTCTATTGCTTATTTAGCTCATACTATTGTGAAGTCCAGAAACTAAACAAGACCACAGAGGTCTTAACAGAGTTTCAGCATTGTTTTCATTCTTTTTATACATTGTTGCTTTGGGTGGTGTGTTTTCAACAGTTTGACCTGACTGACCTCCCAAAGATATTCCGGATCCTCCACGGCTTTGCAGTCTTTTGACGGCACTTTAACACCTTTATATGGTCCCAATATTGTCCCGGCTTTCAATGGTTTCTTTGTAAAAACTCCCCGACCGGCTTTAGGAAGGGAAGATTGCTTGATTTCCATACTTATCGGAAGCGAAGCCCTCGCAAAACTAACATTTGCTGCAGAACCGGGCCTTGGAACTGAATCCCTGATGATTTCCTTGAGGAATTCATTGGTTGAATTTTGACAATCTGTAAATACATATTCAGGTACGTCGGATGATCAAAGCGACAAAGTCTTCGTCTGGTCATCTGTCTGTCTGTCTGTCTGTCTGTCTGTCTTTCTGTTTCTCCTTCTTTCATTCTCTGTTTGTTTGTTTGTCTGTCTGTCTATCTGTCTGTCCGTCCGTCCGTCCGTCCTTTAGGCTGTCTGTCTATCTCTCAAATTTCCTCAAATTCAATGATTATATTCCGAAAAACGCTCTATACATTTGTTAGCAAATGACAACAAAAGTGTAGGGGGTAGGGGTTGAAGCCCATTTCAGCTCAACCTCCTCCCTCTCCGGGATCACGTAGTGCCACATAACTCAAGGAGTGTGACTTACAGTTAGGATCATTGTCCGGTGGCTGTCCTATTTCTGATTCCAGCTGTATGTGACGCTGACCTAGGCATGTAGGGAATGGAAGAGAATCTGTAAAATGACTTACCTCATATCAATGTAAGGTAAAGGTAAAGCGACTTTATCTAACGAGGGTACCTAAAACGTGACGGTAATTAACTGACAAATTTGTAGCCCTTTGTGTGCACTCTTTGTCAGTGCAACGTCTTACGAGTATTTAAAGCTAAAGCTACACGGATCAGAAGAAAGTCGAAACAGGCGTTGGAACCACCGAGGATCGAACCGGGGACCTCCAACTTCGAAATAATCATCTGAGCTACGCCTGCTTCTGTAATGTAGGTAAGGAAAACAGGTAAATTTAGTGCCAAGAAAAAAACCCATGAAAATTTAGGGTCAAGAAAAAAGATGGTGACAGCCTTTAAAAGCTCACAAATTTTGCATAATAGGCTAGCAAAAGCCAAATTTATCGCTGTGGTTGTGAGTGTTTTAGGATTTAGTTGGTTCTTAGTAATACTGGAGAAAAAGTTGATAAGACACACCAAACACTGAACCAGAGAGAGCACGTGCTACTTACTCCTCATATTTAGCATAGTAGCTGGTAAAAACCGACACTTTCCAAGTACAGTAATTCATATATCCCTCCTTCCTTTATTTCTTTAAAATTACAATTCTCAAAACAACTTTTCAGTATCACTGATCTAAGACGAGATTTCAGCAAAAATACGACTTCATCCAATTGAAGCAATAGCTAGTCTTTTCTTTCAAGAGTGTACAGTCCTCGATATCTTGACCTCACTTGTTTCGATACTACCGCTACTCAGTCGACCAGAAACTCATTTTCCTTTGAATTTGGTCCAACTCACTGTAGCTTATCTCGAACTCGTTTATCTTAATAACTGGTCCCGCCATCTCAGTAACACATTGTTATAATTCTTTTACCAAAACTGGCCCAAAACGCTTACCCGTTTTTCTTGCAATAATGAAGATTATAGCTTTCTCCTCAGATGTCCTCCCCCCACAGTCAACAGCTGCCACCGCGAATACATACTGACCAAGGTCCTCTGGGCCTAATGGTTTTGATAAACTCACGACCCCCTCATTGTTGATTTTGAAGGGCGTGTTAGGGGTTGTTATTAGATATTGGCACACCTGACCATGTATGGAACTGACGTCATCGTCAGCAGCCTCCACCTATGAAGCAAAAGAGGCAGTTACAATCAAGCAAGGTTATCGTTCAGTTTTCAAAATCCCCCCTCCCCCTCAAAAAGTGTAATGGCCGGCTAACGTTGGAATAACTTTTGTGAGTGTTTTCTAGCCAGTATTACCTTAACAATGCGGCTATACTTCAATCCGTGTTTGATGGTATTAGTGTAGTAGTACTGCGGAAAGTGTGGTGCGAACTTGTTGACTCCTATCACGTGACAGTGAACTCGGGCGGGTGCGGAGACGCGTCGCGCATGTCCAGCGTCCTCGGCGACGATTTCGAACGCGTAAGACGTTTGGTTCGTGGTAGCGAGTTCTTCAGTGGCAACCAACTTTGGTGTTGTATTGTTGTGGACCAGAATCTTGAATGGGACGTCGGGCTGTAAGATTAGGATCCTGTTGACCTGACCAGCCTTGAAACAAAATGAAATCATTATGTTTACTCGATTAAACAAATGGCTAACGTGAACATTGGTAACTTTCAGCACGAAGCATCACGCAAGTCCCCCGACCACGTGTTTGATCTTGTGGTCGATTAACCCGAAATATTGGCTGGTGGCATATGCTATGGAGTAATTATTATGGCGCAAGGTTTAGGAAAAAATCTTTGGGTGTCTCGAGAAACTTTTTTCTTCATTTTTTGTCGTGTTTTCTTCGTTTTTGACGTGTGATGTGCGCGTGGCATTTAGAAAAAATGGGGAACGGTTGGTAAAATAAGAAATAAAATAATTTAAAATAATATATGCTTTAGATTCGGCATATGGGAAACTCGACGTTTACATCAAGCGTCGCACTTCTGCCGAATATTCGACTTGCTCGGTCGAAGATGCGACTCAAGTTGCATTTAGTTCAAATCTGCTGAATTTATTTGATTTAGACGTCGAACTTCACATGTATATAATTCTTGAATTAGATTCGGCACATGTGAAATGCGACGTCTAACCCGGCCTTATGTAAATGGACTACAGTATAAAATTAAGTTTCGTGTTTAATAATTCCGAGTCATGCTATTGGAAAATGACCCTCAAAATATAAACTGGCTACAGATATAATGCCAATACAACTGTATTGGACTTGTCTTTCGGCTGCGGCAAATAATCGATACCTTGCCAATGCCAACTTTGTTCAATATCTTCCAATAATTGTTCAGTAATTTACAGATAGGCTACAGATAAAAGGTTCTAGTTACAGAGCTATAGTTTATAGTGGCAAAATGCGACCTTTAGGGCTTGATGGTTAATCCACTTGGGGAGGTAGCGCGGAACACTGTTTAGATTCAGATTTGAGAGACCACCTGGCAGATTTCAATTATCTAGTAAGAAAAACTTCTAACGATACGAAATATGTTAATTTAGTGATTAAGATTGCGAGAGATGTGCGGTGGACGCAACTCCGCTGGTATAACTTAAAGCTGTGCGCTGTTAGTAAGTAATAAGAATGTTTAACAAAAAGTCATAAACCGAAGATAGCGGGACAAAATACTTGTAGTTGAAAAAAGGAAAGGCAAAGCAGAACAGACTTTTTTAGGCCAATGCATAAATATTTTGGAGCAATAAGTTTCCGATTTTATTCAAGAGTATTGAAACTGACGTTTCGGTCTGATTAACCGATATAAGATGGCAAACTGTCCATCTTTTGTTCAACAGAAAGGAGTATAGTTAAGTAATACGATTTGGCACTTCTTTATTGTAGTGTGACGCTGTAGAACTAAATAAAATACTTATTTTCATGCAAATATAACAATTACTTACCTAGAGGAGGTAGATTTGCTCAATCAAGTCTCATTACGACCATCAAGGGTGTTTTTGTTAGTAATTATTTATATTACTCACTTTTGAAGGCGACAACGAAAACATTCAGTTTCAGTTTTTATACTTTAAGATTAAAATTATAATTTAGCACAATCTACAGTACAGCTGTGTCGAGGCAGCTAAGGGAAACCACGAGAAGAATTATGAGAAATCCGCATCGTGCTACGTTTTAACATATAATTATTATTTAAAGTGTATTTCTTAAAAATCAAGTGTGAATTTACAATAGATGCTGAAGGTATAAATATTAAACAAGTGAGTATTATCGAGTACGTAAAAAAAGACGGAGAAAGGAAGAAACAAGCTCGATCAAATGGCCTTAAGATTGAGCTAAATCTGAAATCTTCTCGTGTGTAAAATTTACCTCTCCGGAATCCCTGTCAGATACAGTGATTTCTGGTGCCACGTCAACATGGCGGCCATTGTCCGTTACTATACACTTGTATTCTTCGCTTCCAAACGCAGGGTTGAACTTGTTGATATTTGTGCCTTTAATACATGTTGAATAATTGTATTTACTCGGCGAAGAACCCTGTCGAGAAAAAAATAAAAGAGAACCATAAACGTCTTTAGGTGACTACTGATTTAATCGAGTGTGTGTGTATGTGTGTGTGTGTGTGTGTGTGTGTGTGTGTGTGTGTCGTGTCTGTCTTTGTAGGTGAACCATAAGCGTTTTTGAAATCAACTGTCTTTGTGTACTTGAGAGAACAACTAAGCCAAAGTGTTGCTACGTGTGTCGGCCTTCGACAAAAATTCGCTTTTGGCTTAACATGCACGTATGCTGTTTTAAAAATACGACACTGATGAAGTAACCAAACTATTTGTAGAAGAATTGTACTCGATCAAGGACAGCAACACATGAGTTAAGAAATGCACTGACTTTCCACGCGTCTATCGCAGTCATGTGCAAGAGTTTCATACAACTTTTATGACTTATACTCTTACTGTTTTTACTTTTACCAAACTAGTTAGTTAAACCGAGGAAGGTTGCTGAAGTGAACGAATGGTAACATGACAAAAATCAATTCCTTTTAAAATAAATTTTTCATGCCTTAGTTGTACTACCATAATTTAAAACATGCGCTGATGTTGTTGTGTACATATTTACAAGACCTATTAACTGTTATGTCGTTAACAGGTTCAAAAGTGTGTTTTCTTCTCAAATGAATAGAGAAAAACATCGACAACTGACAACAAAAGAATGAGCTTTCCTTATACATACCTTGCACTGGATGTCAGATTTCGAAAAAGTTGCAGTAAAGAGGAGAATGAAAATTGAAGTGAAACGGATGCTCATTTTCTGACGTTGTGGCTGCAAACCAAATCAGTGCCAGGATTAGAGGGTCGACCATATATTGTTTCCCAGCCATTTTTAGCAACTGATCCAATATACTTTAATCCACCATTTTATATTGAGTTACAGTCACGATAACATTGTCAGGTTTTTATATCACTTATCTTTTGCAAATAACAGCTTTTTAAAACCTGCCGTTTTCTCAAAACTGATCTGAGAAAGATCGCTATCAAGTCTATTACATCAGTGGACTGCAGAACAGAAGATTTGCAAATTCCCTCACCTTCCAGCCATGCAATAATTTTCTCCCTTGTCACAAGTCAATGCCGACGTTTTTAAATTAGTTAAAACCATGTAACGCTTTCACTTTTGAAACACACTCTTTTATTAATAAAAACAAACTACTGTATAAGAACACTGAGGCTGAGTTTGCCTGAAAATAAGAACAAAATGACGAAGAAAATGAGGCTGAATGTATAATACATAGGAAAGTTGACAAAGTTGAACTGCAACATTCCTGCAATACACAGCTCTCCGAAAAACGCACCTATGGCATTTAAAAAGAGTTTGTCTGGCAATAGGCACTTCAAATTTTTTGTGAAACAGTGCACAAAAGCACTTTACCGAATTTTAGGCGAGTTTAATCCCCTACGGAAAACGAACATAGCCGTTAAGAACAAAATAAGAATATTCTCAGGCTGAAATTGCCGAAAAAAAATAAGAATATTGAGCCTGAGCAAAATTTTTCTGGTTCTAGTTCGAGTGTACCTTTTGCTTAATTCATTTGTTTTGCCCTCAAGCCATTTAATCGAACAGTCTCTATTAGTTATAAAAACTTACAAAGATATAGTGTCGTTTGATTAGAATTTTCTGGCCCAAAATAAGCTGCTCAGTTGTTTAAATAAAACTGATAAAAAGGCAGATAACATTTATCGCGAGAGGCCGCTCGGACTTACCAGTCCTTCTCGGATAAAATTGACAAATATTTTGCCCGAAATTTTGAAAACGTGCTCTACTGCTTTTTCTTATTTTAATGAAATTACTTCTCCATTTTAGTTCAAATCGATTCTTATTGTGCATTTTTAAAATTTGTTTAAGAGAAATGCCAGAGGTACACTTAACATTAAGATCCTCATTGCGTTCACTTCATTAACTAATATCATCATTATCATCATCATGCACTATAAAAATATCAGTTTAAAAATACATATATAAGTATAGTGAAAAAATGGATAAAAACTGTTTTACATATTTGCCGTGTGTGAGTCAGGTGCTGAAAGGTAGCGGTTGGCATTCTTTTTAAACAATGAAAATGAACTTGCCGTTCTCAATGATACCGGTAGGTCGTTCCATAGTTTGGCACCACTGTAGGAAAATGATTTTTTCATGAAGTTGGTATGATCAATTTGTTTGCCGAACCACGAAAGATGTGTGTATTTTCGGAGTATTTGAATAAAGCGACAAGATAATTAGGGGTATGACCGTTCAATGTTTTGCACATGATGTTTTCTTTACTTTTAACTCTTCGTATTGATAATTTGTCCCATCCAAGCATATCGAGGACTAGTGACGAGCTCGTGTCATAGCTGAAGCGTGTGATGACTCGGCTGCTCGATTTTGTAGTTTCTGAAGTTTGTCAGTAAGTGAGGCCGACATACCGTCCCAGGCAGAACTGCAATATTGAAAATGCGGCTCAATTAGCGCAGTATAGATTTTTGTGGCTTTCTGGCAGTCAACAAAAGGTCTCAACCGTTTGAGCGCACCTATAGCAGCCGAAGCTTTCAGTTTAGATAGTTCCTCGATATGCTTGGACCAGGATAAATTTTGATCGATATGAAGACCAAGAGATTTTGTGTGAGACACCCTCTTTATCTGCTCGTCATTGAGCTTTAACTTAATATCGTCATTGGCAGCTCTTTGGAGCCTTGCCTTGAGCCAATAGCCATAAATTCAGTCTTAGCGACATTGGACTCAGTTTGTTGGCGATCAGCCATTGGTTGATTTTATGCAAATCGTTATTCATCTGGCTCTCAAGATCACTAAAACAAGGAGCCTTGAAACTGACACTTGTGTAATCATCATACGTTTTTGGCTGACCGATTTCAAGACATTTTGGCACATCATTTATATAAATAAGAGACATACGAGGGCCTAATATAGACTCTTGAGGCACTCCACACAAAATATCTTTTGCTCTTGAGAGATGGCCATTGATAGGACATTTCTGTGACCTTCCATCAAGATACGATTGGAAAAATTTCCGGACGTTTAGGTCAAAAACATAGGAGACTGCTTTGCCTTTCAGAAAATCTCTTTTGTGCATTGCACTTAGCAACTAAAGAGATTAGAACATAGCTGGCAATTTTTTGCTCGCTTTTTGTATGGCGCGAGCGTGCATCTATAACTCGATAGACGCACGCCCGTGCGTCTATTAAACCGCAATACACGAAAATAAACAAAGACATTGCTTTGGAAAAACTTTCAAAGGGAAAGGAAATAGAAGAACAAGAGCTGGAAGGATAACTACCGAACTTCAACTTAGATAATGATTTTAAAGACAATCCATTCGGTGAGCATCTGTTTGTAACCCTGAATGACACGGAAAAGGAAAAAATAATGCAACACCGAAACGCCGAAAAAACAAAAAAGAATAAAAAGTAGCAATGTTCTAAAAGAAATGGTCCATACCTAGGCTGTGTGTCTATCGAGTTAACGCTTCTCTTGTGCTCTCCCAACTTCCCGTGTGCATCCATATATCGATAGACGCACGCTAAGCATGGACCATTTCTTAATTGACTTTAAGACTTTTAAATTTAAAAAAACGTAATCAGTTTATCTATTCAAGTGCCAACCGCTGCGTATTCTTTCGACTCACTTGTGTAATGATACTTTTTGCAGAATTGGTTATTTTAAAAATAATATGAAACAGCCTTCTTAGGAAATTATGTTTTTGGCTCACGTGAATTATAAACCAGTTTTAAGGCTACCAATCAGAATTACCGTTCATGATATTTCCTGGAAGCCAGATTATTGTAGAGCAAAGACTCGCCAGGCACTTGGCTCACTAGCTTGCGCGCAGGCTCTCCTCTCCTCAGCCCGCCTCTCAAAGCGACTCTTTTTTCTTTGCCCAAACTATATCCCCAACCCGCAAGGAGAGCCAACGTGCAGGCTGTTGGCTCACCGGGATCGCTCTTCTCTTTATTATTTGTCTATTTGGAGAGTTGTTCAGATATCTCTCTTGTTCACACATCTGGGACAACTTGGAGACAAAGAAGCTCTAGATCTACTTGTGCTGTTTTACAAGCAGTTTATATAGACGCTCTTACGGCCTAGTTGAAGGCACTACATCACACCTTGACACTGATCCAGTACTTAATATTTGGTCTTCCGTTCCCTTATTTTTACTAAAAGCTTATATTGACTAACAGCCTCAATTTACTGAAGGTCTAAATGTTGCAATTGAGTTTAGATTGACGTTGTTCGGATGTATTGCCTCTTAATGGCAGTCAAACTCGATTTCAACTAATTTCACTTTACTGTAATGCAAAATATAGTTTATGACCTTAAAATCTGTTTTTTGTGATTTTTGTTGTCTAACACCGAGTTCCTCTTGTAATTCGTCAAACCGCAGATGAGAAATCGCGCGAGAAATCGAGCATCGACTCGTCCGCTGGTTTCTTTCCCGAAGCTCGACCAAACCAAAAACAGATGGTGGCTGTGCATTCTACCACAATGCCTTGCAAACCAACACGGCCAACAGAGGGACAGAGAAAGACAGACACTTTTTCCGTATTCATCCGTGTACAGTAACAACGTTGTGTATACTTGGTTTCAAGTTTTTGTAATGTTTCTGTGAGGTTTTACGATCATTTTCAAGCCCGTAGGTAGGGGGGTGCGTGGGGTGCGTAGGCAGCCCCCCCGGCCCCCAACGGACCCCAAAAGGTCCGCATTTGGAAGTAACAGTTTGTGCTGGCGCAAATCGAAACGACTAAAAAAAAACTGCCGTAAGTGTATTTGTCCAATAAATTTGGCTTTTAAGAGTCCAAATTTACGGAATTTGCACCCCCCAACAAAATTCCTGCCTACGGGCCTGATTTTTAGTACTACAAGCAGTCCGGAAGATCGCCGAGCGAGCATTCGAGAATCCAAAATGGCGCTCGCTTCAGTTTTTCGCGCGTCATTTTGGTTTTCGCTCGCTTGACGCTCATTTTTCCGGAGGAAAAATAGGGACTAGTCGTAGTCTAAGATATATTGGTAAATGTACCAATCCAATCTTTTTTAGTACGGTCAATTCAAGAGGAAGCTTGATACTAACGGTTTACCGGTCCTCATGAGAAAAGAATATGGAAAGCGCAAGGTTATCGCAAAAAGCTAGTCTCCTTTCCACTTTTCCTTCATCGGCTTGTTGGTGTGATCTCAGAATTGTTTATTTACAGTGTTTTCAATTTATTACGCACATCCTTTCGGTTTTAATGATAACATTTGATAAAGATGACGCTGACGAAGCGATGACAATAATGATGGCGATAATGATGATGAAAACATTGAAAAATAAATAATGCTGCAACACCAATTATAATATTAGATAACGAAAAAAAACTAAAAATAGTAACAACGTCAACAACATAAGTAATGAATGATAATAGTAGTAATGATGGTGATAATAATAATATCTTTAGCAATAATAATTATAATAGAGAGAGAGAGAGAAAGAGAGAGAGAGAGAGAGAGAGAGAGAGAGACAGACAGACAGACAGACAGGCAGACTGACTGATAGACAGACTGACTGACACAATCGAACGAGAGAGAGAGAGAGAGAGAGAGAGAGAGAATAAAGTAAATGTTTTAACTCGTTGTAAGCCTGTGGCACTCAATAGAGCCTGCTGCAGGGGCCGAGGTACAACTACAGCAGTGATGTGAGCTCAAACAAATTCCGTTCAATTTTTGATACAGGCGGGTTTCATTATGACGTCATTCTTTACATTTTTTCTCATCAGCACAATACAGAGACAGAGACGAGAGCGCTTTAATAACGACCTCGGGGTTTGATAGAAAAGAGAGCGGCTGAGGGGGTGGGAGGTGGGGATAGGTGATTTAAAACCTGTTAGCTGACTATATTCCGTTTTGCTTTGTGGTAGCGGAGCAAGAAGTTTAAAACTTAGCTACTTTTCCGTTTCTATCACGCCTCAGCGCCGGAGTCTTACTCAAAGCACACCTGCGGAGCTGGCTATAAAAGTCACAGTTTGTGCCAGAGGTGGCACGTATCGTGTCGTGGTTCTATTGTCATAGTTATGTATTCTCCCTTCACTGATATCCTATGTCACGTTCTCTGAAAGGAATACTCAAAACACATTAATGAGCACAAGTGGGAGAAAATAGAGGAACATTTTCGAAATCACCTTGATACCTAGCGCAATTCTCCCAACATGTTTGTATTGAGTGTCGAGGGTTTAACAAATTCCTTGTGGGTGAAGGCGGTCAAAAGCGGAGTAAGCCATCGTGACCTTTCAATCGTGCTGAGATATTTGACGTGTTTACGCAAGTTTCGTTTGAGGAACAAAAGATCCACTTCTTATGATGAGCCGTATTGGAGGTAAGTAGCCCCTTTAGTTGCAACGTGATGGTTATCACAACCTTTTGTGGAAATGTTTTTTTTTTTGCGGAAAATTCCTTTAATCATTTTCAAGTTTCAATTTCTCCACGGTTGAGTTGAGGCATGGGACCCGTGAAACAGGAAGTCGAACCGTTTCTGTGTGTTTGTGTATTATAGCTTATAGCAGTCCATTTTTTCGATATAATTTTCCAACTAAGATCAAGAAACACGGAAACTGATGTTTTGTTTTCTCATTTTGGTATTTTGTATCGAGTCTGTTTGGCAGTAGTGTTTCATTTGATAGCAACATGAATCCTGTTAGCTAAATATGTATTCAGTCTGTCCACGTTGGCCCAGCTCCAAATAAGATTTCTGTTTTCTACTCTCAAACGCCGACGTAACGCGCACATTCCAGTAATTTTGGTGCTGTTTAGTTTGAATATATATTTGGTTGAGCAACGGAACGCGACATTTCCCAGTTTTTCAAACTTGAACTTGAAGATCGTGAAAATTTGTGTCAGTTCTTCCGTATCCTGTCGTACTGAAGCTGTCTCAGACTAGTTTCAAAACTATCATTACATCATTGGCTAAAGTTAGTTCTGTTGTTGAAATTAGATTAACAAGTAAATTTGCCCCGAACGGATGACCAGTTAAGTTGAGTCTCGCGAAACTATTTCTTTACCTTTTGGCTATGAAAAATGATTGTGTTACTATTATCCGTGGATAGATAGCTAAATAACAGGGCCGTAACCTGACTTCAATTTACAGGAGGCAAAACCGGCGAGAAATTGAGAAATGAGCAAAATTAATTTAATTGTAATTTAAAAATATACAAAAAACATATTTCTTCGGTTCAAAATTTAGGGGAAGGCATCTCAGGTGATTTATCTCATTTGCCTATAGCTACGGCCCTGTATAAGTACGGATAATACGAATCTTGGTTAATAATTGAAATGAAACTTGTTTTTTTTGTTTATACTCAGATAGTTCAATTTCCATTGTTGTTAGTGATATTATTAATATTGATGTTGATCATTGTTATTTTTCAGTTTGTATTATGGTTGTTACAGAAATCACTTAAACGAAGACATGCTATCTATCAATTAATCAATTAAAAACAAATAGACAATAAAACAAATATATACGTAAATATAAGTAATAACTCTTACACACTTTTACAAACTGTAAAGAGTTTATTCAAGAAAAATCTGACCCTGGAAAGAAAATGAAACAAATGCAGCTTAAGGTAATTGTTAAGATAGATTTAATATTTAAGTTGTGGACTTTGAAATTTTTCATATACGAAAACCAACTCGTTTTTAGCCGCTGAGTGGCACCTGGATTTTCCAAGCAAGGATTTAGCACGTCTCAATAAATTTCACTTTTCTCTAATCTTCTTCTTTTAAGAAAGATTAAAATCTTTTTTTAATGTAGTCACTTTAAGATATGTTCTATGGCCAAGAGACTTTTTCCGGCATGACAGATCGCACGCATTATATGTTCTGATATGCCGGAAAATCTTTTTAATTCCGTCTGTTTCCTGACCGTAATATATGTATATCAATAACTGGCTCAAATGCATCGGATTTTGACACAAGCGATTGATGAAACGCGTTTCATGTTTGTGAAAAGGACACCAGATGAGAGATTAGTTGTGAAGCAGCCCTTGTTCATTGTTTGTTTGTCTCTTCAGGTAACACGGAAATGAGTTGGATCCTTTTGATTGCGCTGTTGGGCTTTTGGGTATCTGCCCTAGCCACACCCTCAACAACTCCAACCACAATGACCAACCCAACCACAGGTAAACTGGGGTGATCTCGTTTACTAGTATTTGAAAAAGCAAAAGTACCGTAAATGACCGAATTAACGCCGCTGCCCAAATAAGCGCCGCACTTGTACCCTGAAAATTTAAATAAGTGCCGCGGCTGTCAAACAAGCGCCGCGGCGATAATTCGAATACATGTAAATAAGTCATATCCTGGTTCAGTATGTGATATAATAAGGTACAATTGCATAAAAACGTTTGACAATAGAGTAAACAACCAGTTCGCGACCTTAACAGTGTTTACCACATCATTGACGTTAAAGTGACATTGAATAAAACTGCAGAGCATTTTTAAATCGACTTTCAAGTTGATTTTATCTTGTCGTTTGTATTTTTTTGTGTGAGAAAGTGAGGGTTAACCAGTACTTAATACGTTCGCAACTTGATCCTCTATATTCTCTGGATTTTGTTTTTTTTAGCTATTTAGCGGGGATGCCGACTGACAAGCGTCGCTGCCCGAGTGAGCACCGCACCTCTAAACAAAAGTTCGAAAAGTTCAGTTTTGGGGCCTGTGGTCAACTTGAGCGTCTGAAAAATAAATTGCTGCGTTATTTGTTCGGCCGCAAAACTAAATAAGAAGAAGCTGAATTAGTGGAATAAAATGGTGAGACGAAAATTTTTCAGCAGTCATTTTCTCTCAGGTTTCTTCAACTCCCAATTCACCTTTGAGCCGCACTATCATAAAATCGAGAAATCAAATGTGTGCTAACGTAACTCAAGATCAAAAGTTCAAATACCAATTCGCAGAGGGAATGCTCCCGGATCCCCCTTGAGCGGATCAACCCCTGGCTACGGGACTGCAAAAGTCTGGTCGGAAGCATTATATGACATCAAAGACACTGCGACAGTTCGTACCACAAATAGAGATTATGTATGAGAAACACAAAATCTTTGAAAACTTTGACAATCCTCAACAGGGGGGGGGATCATTTTTGTATCTGCAGACTTTATTTAGGAACTAGGGGTAAACTTTTATATGTTTTACAAATCACACAGCACCCTTCTCAGATAATAAAACGTCCGGCTTATTGTTCACTGCAGTGTCACGAGCATGCCCCAGTCTGAAACCGCTGGCCAACGGTCGAGTGAGACGAAGGAAGACTCGCCGGCTGATGACGTATGTGTACAGATGTAACCGCGGCTTCAGGCTCATTGGAAGCTTCGTGTTATATTGCCAGCGGAACGGACGCTTGAGTGGACCGGCACCCCTGTGCGTGAGAAAAGGTAAGTACCGAATAGAACGGAACGACTGTGCATGAGAAAAGGTAAGTACCGATGAGAACGAGTGTTAAACCCTAACAATATTAGGGCCGTAGCAAGCCTTGGAAAACTGGGGGGGTGGGGGGGGACCCCC
>JAOBYE010096783.1:3342-19968 GCA_025403585.1 Parazoanthus swiftii
TCATCTTTTACTTCAATAATCCATCCACTGTAACGCTTGTTGTGTAGGATAGATTTCTAAACCATCTCTAGTTTGTGCAATTATTTGTGAGCGCCATCTGCCAGACAACAGGTAAGGCGATGATAATCCTGATTTGACTCGTGCATTGTGATACACCTCAAAATTGCTTTTGTTAGAACCTTGCACTAATAGCTTGTTTCAAAGACAGTCATTAAACGTTCAAGGTTGTTTGTTAAAATTAACACAAAGGATTCCACGTTGTTCCTGTCAGCAGAGTTTTACTTAATCACAGTTCTGAACAAGACAATTTTGGTTCATAAGTTAGCAATCAAGTTAACGCCAAGGGTCTAAGTGGGGGTACTTTGTCACTCTGTTCTCACTAAACAGGTCAATCATTTTGAGCCATAATCAGTGAAGAAGCTCTGAATTGGGCTCACTTACTGTAAGACAGAAGACCCAGTTCTCAGTTTATAGCAGTAAACTTTTTTAAGATTATCAACAAGTAATTATAAATCTTAACTATCAGTTGGCAGTCCAAGCTGATTGTAATAGTCAGTAATAAGTTAAAAACAACTCAGGTCCTCTTATAAGTATATTCCGGCTACCTAACAGTGTAGACCATACAGAATATCAATTACACACGTAAACATTTTCACATGGCAGGAAGTTTTTTTATTGAGCAAAGTTTAATTTTTTCAAAACATTTCAGACTTTCCCTGAGGTCATGAAGAAAGATGGTATAAATTGCAGCAAAATATTCAAAAAAATCTAGAGTAAAGCCTCGACCAAACGAAGATGCAAGTCAGTGCAAGTTTTAAACTTGTGTTCAACTTGCGTTTCGTTTGGCCAGCAACTTGCATGGACTTGCACGGACTTGCGTTGACTTGCATCGACTTTGAGCGAGCTCAAAATCAAATGCAAGTCAGTGCAAGTTCTTCATCAGTGGCCAAACGAAGCAAGTCAAACGCAAGTTTGAAGGTCATAACTTGCACTGATTTGCAGACTTGCATCTACGTCTGGCCAGGCCTAAGAAACGACAACAAAACAGGTTGGTGTTTGTTATCTTAAACGTTCATTATACAGCTACTTCATTAAAGTTTGACCTTTCAAGACCTTTGAAAACGAAAAAAGCAATAGTGAGTAAGGTCAAATTGCACACCAGCGGACGTCATTACTATAAAACTGAGGTATTTCAAATGCCAAAGCTGCTTTTTGACTCCAACAAAATACAAAGTCAAGTAAATTTAAAGCTCCCACAGGCTCCCATACGGACCTTAGTATTGCCCTTAACTCTCTGCGCGCCGCGTTTTTGCAAGATCAACCTTTTTTTAAATACCTGCAACAGGTAGCTGTGTTTTGCTGCTTTCAAATGCGGAAGTGTTTGTTTCGTTATTAATCTTCGTGCGAAAAGTAGAAACTGCAGAACAGCAAAACAACTAGAAGGTGTGCTTTTACTTTATTGTCTCATACAAACAAGTTCTGATTCTTTTGTAGTCACGGCATAGTCCTTAAAATTGCCATTGGAATAATTATCTTTGCTTGAGCAAGTTTCGTGTGAAAATCAGAGTCCTTGATGTTTGGATGATGACAACTTTTTGCAAAACTAGCTGCTAACACTGCAGTCAAATATTGCGTGGGAGATTTGTCCTTTTCAACATGACGTGGCAGAAACTGAGCGCAGTTGGAAAAATCGGGGGCAAGAAAGTTCATTGTCTCTGTAAAAGGTTTGCCATTTTCCCACGAACCACGCTGACGACAAAACAAAAGGCATTAAAGTTACCCTCCCGAAGAACTTTGTGAATAACAAAAATTTTCTGCTTGAAATACTTCTCTTGCAAATTAAGTGCAATGTCATTTTCATAAAAACAAAATTTTTTGCTACCCAGCTTATTTAGTTTGTCGTTTTAAAAATCCCTAAAATCGATAAAAACTAGAAGAGTCCAAAGTTAAAGATGCCCATGCAGGAGAAATTGAAGATAAGTTTTCAGAAGAAAACAAATCAACGCTGTTAAATTTAATAAACATTAAAAGGTGGATTAATTACTTTTAAATTATGTAAGCCCAGCAGGGATTCAAAACCTCTAAATAGAAACTTTTATAAACAACGATTTAATATCCTTAAGTTGCAGCTTCTTCTTACGTATTTAAAACTGGTAATGAAATATCTCAAGAATATGCGACGTCTTGGGGGAGGGGGGGGGGATGGGGCGGTTTTCTATCACCTTTCTACGTTTTTATTATTTTAAATTTTGAAAGTGAAATATCTTTTTAAAATCCGAAGTCTTTAAGCCATCTTAAACAAAGTGAAATAACTGCATAGACTATATAATACGTAATTGAAAGCCAGAGAACAATCAAATTAGTGTAATAAAGAGTCCATAGCCGAGGATTAAAATTTCAATGAATAAATAGGTATAGCCTGTTTTGATGTCTAGAATTTAAATTTTCAAACCGTTTGGAGATGAGCTTTCAGAATGAGATTCACCAATGACTATGCTATTTTTCTGTGGACAAAAAAAAACTTGTCAACCTTCATAATTTCACGATCAATTCAATGCCTGTGTCTAACTGACTCGAAGTTTCCACAGAATGTTGTTTACTAGCCTACTCTAGGGCTCTTTCACACTTTTGACAGAACTAGCTCATGACCTTTGTTTGAAAGTACTTAGTAAACTATGCAAATTAAAATATGCGTTTTTCAAAACAAATTTAAGTGTTTGCAAGGTCTCATTTGTTTCACTCTCTCATGGGTATCACAGGCTAAACACTCGTTCAGAGTGTAACTGAGGCATCGACGGGAAAACGAGAAGTGTCAAATCCAAGTCAAAAGTTTTGGTGTTTGAAAATATGACTTGAGCATGAAGATAGCAAAAGTCTCTTAAACTTGACGGGACGTCGAGCCGCTGTCCCCTACCTTTAGGGTTCCATTGGTAATTTGAGGATTAAATCGGTGAAAAAACATCAAAGTTGAATAAGGAAAGTCGTAAGGTATGTACCGTTTTTATGAATCTTTGTTTATGGTAGAACTTAAACTATATGGTGTGCCATTTATCAGTTGACAGATGATTAATCAACCAATTAATTGATTGATTTATGGTCGAGGTGGTTTTTAAAACATCAAACGAATAAGGTCTACATCTAAATCTTACCTCAATTCACTCTAATCAGTTGGTGGCGGCTGGGTACTGATAACTAATGTTCGTGCTTCATAGTGCGAGGGAATAAGGAATACCTGAACAGGTTTTCTTAAAATGTTACTGTGAGAGAGCGTAGCATTATTTTTGAACGGTTAAAAGATGTGCCCCCACCCTCTTTCAGACTTAAAGAGGTTATAGTCTTTTTCTCAAGGGCCAACTCAGAGGGCTTCTTGATTTATTTTTTTTCTTTTATAAAATCGCTTGCTCGAAATGATAAGTGTCCAGGAACATATCGCTAACGAAGTCAGATCGCGTCCTCCACTGAGTTGTACATGTACCTTTTTATAGTTTGTTTGACAGAGTTATATAAAGAACTTACACCTGAGCAGTTTGTTTTGAATAAGCAACTGATGCGTGTAATTGTTGCACTTTGTAAACAACTATTTCAGTTGGATTTTTGGTAACTGAAAAATTAAACAGGGATAACACAATATGTACAATTAGAGTCCATTTTAAGACCATTTTTATAGATTTCTTGTTGGCAAGCCCACTATTTTTAACCAGTTTAAAAGTGTGGAATGATTAGAATTTAGACTGCGGTTTTTATTGGTGTATGTCAGTTCAAAATAAGAGGACGAACAGAAAAAGGAAAATGACGACTAATGCCGCATTCACACATAAACGTGTTTAATTAAACTGACTCTTCCGTGTTCTTTCAACTAGCAAGCATAAAAATATTCAGGGCTGATTCCAACTTGGATGGCTATAATTTATTTTAATAACTGTATTCAACAAATTTTGAGCCGAACGTGTTGCTGTGCTGGAAAATAATTGTTAAACCTGTTTAGTTAAACAGCTTTAAGACATGTTTAAGCGTTGGTGTGAATCGGGTATAAGTCTTAATAGTGGAAATTGCTTTTTTTGTAGAGTATCCCAATTTCGTCATTGCAGGTCATTCAACAATAACTATATTGGTTAATTCTGCAGTATGTTTAGCCCAAATGCTAACCCAAATGATTCAATGTGTCATAAGCCAAGTTGTGTAGCAAATAAGTCCAAAACCCAAACCTAACCCTAACGTTAACACTACGTTAACATATCTGATTCCCATTAACCAGTTTATCGATATCTATCTTCTTTTCACAGTATCAATACTAGATATTATGTTTGGTTGTGAAAATTAATGAATTGATCACACATAGCAAGCTACCTCTTCCAAACTGTTTAAAATGAAAGTGTGGATACCATTTAAGAGAATTTAGCAATACATCAAAAGTCGTGTTCGATGACGAAAGGGTTAACAGCTCATTGACTCATTTGACTCCTAATACAACGGTCGCCTCTCTGAATTGGCAGCCTTCCAACTCAACTATTCAGAACAATAACTCTAGAATGCTAACTCCGCTGTATATCTGTACCAGATATCTTCGCGCAAATGGAGCAGCAACAACTGGTTAATCAAAATGACATGCAACTTGTGCAGAAAGAGGCAAACTACAAGCAGCAGGTGCAGACGATCTCTCGTGTATCCAGTTCACACCTCGTCCAAACAACGAGCACCAAAATAAACAAAGTCACAAGAACAGCGAGCAAGACAACCGTTCAACAGAGCGTAAAGTCCGCCGAGGATGAAGTCTATAACCAGAAGTTTACTGACGCTCAGAAAAAATTTATGAATCTTGAAGAGGAGCTAAAAAGTACGCGGTCCAAACTTGGAACGATGAGTATGGTTTGCACAAACGCAGAGGAAAAGATTGGAGCACTGAAGAACCTTCAAGGTACGAACTCCTTCAAGCTGATAACAAGTTGACCCCCACCCATCCCCTTATTCCCTTCCAGTTCCCCCCACTCCACCCCCTTTTTATCCCTTCCAGTTCCCCCATGTGGATTTGTCGGTGTTTTTACTCAAGCAAGCCAATACTGACGCCAATACCTGGCGATAAAATCTTTTTGAAATTTCCCCGAATGTATTCCTTTTTGTGTAAACAAGTTTACACCGACCTAACTTTTGTATAAAAGGCAGCTGAATAATGAAAATAAGATGTATTTGCAATGGGAATCAGGCGCGTAGCCAGCCAGTTTTTTTTCTGGTAAGCTCGGATTCGCAGGTTGACAAGGCTTTAGCCGACCCAATAATTTTTCGAATAATTTTTTATAAGTCAAAATGGAGGCGAAAAAAAGCAAAGTTTCTTTTTACAATGATGGATTAATTGGAAGCATTTCCAGCCATTCCATTTCCATTTTGTTTGTCTTGTACCTTCATTTTCCGAAATGAAAGAAATTCGATGAAGAAAAGTCCTATGGTTTTAGAAAAACTGGTAAGCCCGGGCTCACCTGGCTTACAGGTAGCTACGCCCCTGGGAATACAAGGATTTTTAAGTTAAAACTCGGTTGTATAACCGGCTGCTAACAAGTGTCAACAATCTGCCGCCATGATGTATCAGCATGCTTTCCATTTTATTGGTACAAAAAGTGAAACATTCGAAGTGTTCCACCGACTAAATGGATTTTTTGTAAACTTGTTGTGGCTTAATTTATCATATTATATTCATATATTGGTTATAAAAGCTTGACCAACCACGATGAAGTACATATAGTATTCAAATTGCAAACGGTTTTTAACTGATAAAAACTTTGTTTTTACGATTTCCATTATTCAAAAGAATTCGACTTTGATTGACAGCTATACAAATGTATAAGAGTTTGTTGTAGGTTTAGCTAAACCCAGTTTTACACTTTAAAATTATACTTTAAAATTGGTTTGATACGACAACGAAAACCATTAAAGAAACATGTGTTTCGCTTATTTGGAATTCGGTTTTACGGTTGACAGCTCTCAGTTTTTTCTAAGGTCTTCTAAGCCATCAGTAAGCATGAGCATAACCTATTTTACGCTAACTGATATTACAATCCCCAGCTAAAATCATAAGAAACACCACCCCGCTCTCCTATTTCAATGCGTTTGACAATGAAGAAACTTGCTCAATAAAGACAACAACATTGTTTTGAAAGGGATAGAAGAGGAGGGGGTTTGCTATTTGTGTTTAATTTTGTTGGCTGGGATTGTAGAACTTTATATTACGTTTCTAATCATTCGTGATGAATCAACACTGAGTCTGTAGAGTGTTTTTATAACATGAGTTGAGTTTGTAAAGCAGAAGGGAATGAAGCGAAAGCATAAGGTCACATTACTTGACCTGTAAATATCTGAGGTTGCATCCGTGTGGCAGAATTCTGGAATACGAATATTAGGAAATACAGAGCCGAAAAACAACTATCTTGTCAGCTCCCATGTCAGGGTCATTTATTATACGTTACTGTCACAAATTTGTAGACAAATTTGACTATGGCCAAAAATGGATTAATCCGGGGGGGGGGCTTCAGGGCGAAAGTGGTAGGGATGACCGTCGGGAAGCTCGAATTTCTACCCTATAAAATACCAAGTGGAAAAAAATTCACCCTAATTTCACCTTCAGCATATCGTTTTAGCTCAAATAACCCCTAAGAATACCAGATTTTCTTCCGAGTGCGAATTTCGCTCAAAAATACCCTAAAAATACCAGATCGCCGATTTTATACCTTAAAAATACGACGGTCATACCTACCATCCAAATATAGGGAGTATCCCCTCCCCCGGGGGATTAATACAAAATGTCAAAAGAATTTTAAGAAGACGGGTTTTTTTTAATATATGAGAGATGGTTTTTGATCAGCTTGATCAAATTTTCATAGTGTCAGTTAATTGCAGTTGTGTTTTATCTGAAGTTTGAGACCATGGCAACAAAATGAAAGAAATCGATTCCGAAAACTGTGACGCACCTTTGTTAATAAGGCCGTTTGCGCTCTGGAATAATAAAGTTATTACGTTCATCTCACTTGGGAGCTATTTGTATTCTGGAACATTTGGAAACCTTTTCTGAACTGAGTAGGAAGAAAGGATGGAAAAATATTGCTTGAGATCAAAATGTACCCTGTGCTAAGATATATGCCGGACTATAGAAAGAAAAGTGCTAGTTTCTCTTTCGGAAGAGTGGAGAGGATACGGTTTCACACGCTACACTCACAAAAATTTGTATGGCAAATTCTTGCGGGAATCGAAATACGGGTCATGTATAATAACACAGTCGCAATCCGTCTTACAAAAATTTAAAGTTTCCAAAACGAATGAAGGCACCTTTACTAACATTTCCACTAGTAGCCGAGGAAGATTCCATAGCGAAAATATGCTCCAAGATAGACCTCTGAACCAAACAAGCTAAAATAATAAATTTATAAGTGTGGAATTTTTTGTTTCACTACAAGTAAAAAGATAATTTTTTTGATAAAAATACAAAACGGCTCATTTTCACATCCTTTACTAGTTGAGATGTCAAAGATTTGATCAAAAGTTTTAAAATATGTCCGAAATACACAAGGTTTTTTCGAAAACAACGTGCATGCAATAAAGACAATGAGCTTGTTCCTAAATATTAATTTTTCTACTCAAAAATAAAAACCAAAATTTTCTCGACGCCTTGTCATATCCTTATTTGCTTCCCATACAGGCACATATCAGGAGTCTTTTACAACCGTGGTGGAAGAAAACGAAATATTGAAAGCAGAAGTCAAACAGCTACGAAGTGTGGTGATGCAGCTGAAAAGTGGAAAACAGATGCCTGTTAGCGACGAACCAGTCTCGTGCCAGAAGGTGGAAGAGTTGGAAGGCAGTTGTCCGACAGTGTTCAGCGGCGAAGTGGCAAAAGAGATGGACATTACCGTTAAGGGTCTTAACGATGAAAACAAACAGCTGCATGAGCAACTTAAAAAGCTGAGAGAAGACAAGGGTTTTGCTGAATCTGAAATAGAGTCACTGAAGCTCAAGGTAGATGAACTTATTAAAGAGAAGAAAACATTTGAAAAAGAACGCCACAGCTACAACAGCAAAGTGACCACGTTAAACGAGCAACTTCAGCACGCCGATTATATCCAACTCCAAAGAACACAACAATTGCAAGACGCCCTACGAGAATCCCGCGAGAAACACGAAGAAGCTTTAAAAACTATTGAAGCTTTTCGAATGCAAGTCAGTGCTTATGACAAGAGAATCGAAGGCCTTGATGCAAGTTTAGTTCAAGCTCGCGCCAGAAATGCTGATCTAGAGAAGAAGTTGGCTGGTCTTCCAAATCGAATACGAGATCTCGAACATAATCTGAGTTCTGTTAAAAAAGAAAAAGAAGGCAGGGAAAGGAAGCTGAAGGAGCTTAACAGCAAACTCTTGACACTTGAGCAAGAACTTTCTGAGACACATCTAGAGAAAGAACGCTTTCGATTACAATATACGGAATACAAGAACAAAGCTGAGCTGCAACTGAAAATGCGCTCGCAGCAACTCAGTGACACTCAGATGCGCTGCGAAGTGTTACAGAAAGAAACAAATGAAAAGGAGAAAAGCATCCAGCAACTTACGAGAGAAAAAACTACCGTAGGAACGGAACTGTATGCTCTCAAATCACAGTTTTCAAAACAGGAAACAAAGGAATACCAAGTCATTTGCGAGGAGTTGAATGTTGTCAAAGATGAAGTCAAAGAATGGAAGACAAGTTACAACACATTGCAAAAGCAGGATGAAGAATTGGAAAAGAAGAACAACTTTCTTTTGGCCGAGATTAAGGAGCTGACGGACAAGATTACACAGTTTGAGAATCAACATGGAAGTGAGAAGCAAGACCTTCAGTCCAGGGTTCAAGAACTGATTAGTAGCGAGAGACAATGTAAAGATCAGATAGCGGCACAAGAAAAAGACATGAATGCGCTGCTAACAGATAATGATGAATTGCGGAAGATCTTGTCAGAGCGAAATGCAGAGCTTGACAGTAGGATAGAAAAGCAAGAGGAACTTTTACTAGGAAGTGACGAAGAGCGGAATACCTTAAGGACTGAAAACAATACCTTAGAAGAGCTGGTGCACAAACTGCAAGAAGACATGGTGGCACTGACGAAAGAAAAAGAACTACTAACAAAAGAAAACGAGACGCTGAAACGACAACACGACCGTTGCCAAGCCGAAACTAATGAGCTTAAACAAGAGAAAGATTCCTTATTCAGTAACACAACAGATTTACAAGAGCAAACATACAGATTGCAAGACAAGCTCTCCGTACTTGGTAAGCAGTATGAATCTGTTTTGCATGAGAGCAACTATCTAAGAGAAAAGCTTAAAGAGCACGAAAACTCGCGCCCTGAAATTGTAGCTAGTCTAGAGCAAGAAATTGTTACAATTCGTAATCGCGAAACTAGGCTCCAAGAGGAACATTCTGCTTGTGGAATGGAGATAGAAGAACTAACAAAAGAGATTAGTTTATTGAGAAAAACTCTTGACGAACAAGCAGACACTCACGCAAAGAATAAAGCCAATTTTACGAAACAGACGGGCTCCCTACAAGGTAACATTTTGAATTTACAGCAAGAATTGCTTTCTCTAAGGAAAGTGATAGAAACATTAACCAAGGAAAACGACTCTTTGAAAACCATGCTGAACGAAGACGCAGAACTGCACAGAAAAGATAAAGACTCTCTTCGAAGAAATATTGCGACTTTGGAAAATAGCATCGAAAACCTTGAAAAAGATTTGGACAGACTGAGAACTGAAAATTCATGTTTGACACAAGAGGCAAACAAGCTCAAAGTTACAATAGAAAAAGAAAAAGAAACAACCGAAAAACACAAAAACGATCTTCAACACCAGATTGTTGTGTTGCAAGATGAAGCAGAAAGGTTCCATAAAGAAATGACAGTTATAGTAAAAGAGAATGATTCTTTATCAGCAGAGAAAGATTCTTTGATTATAGAAAACGACGAATTAAGGAAGTTGCGAGCTGAAGAAATGAGTTTAAACGACCAAGATAAAGAAAGTTTACAAAGCCACATAGCTTTGCTTGAGAAAAAGATTTCAAAACTACAGAGAGATTTAAATGAGACCAACAAAGAAATTGCGTCTTTCAAAAGTGAAAACGAAAACTTGAAAATGATTTTGGAGAAAGAAAGGTTTGCTTCTAAAACTGATAAAGATACTGTTGTGAACGAAAACAAAAACTTGAAAAAAACATTGGATGAACAACGAGATTTGCTAGCAAAGAACAACACAAATTTTAGAAAGGAAATAACTGTTCTCCAAAATAAAACAACAATGCTACAACAAGAATTAAATGTTGTCACGAAAGAAAAAGAAACTCTGGTTAAAGACATCAGTAATCTAAAACATTTGTCAAACGAAGACGCAAGTATGCATGGAAAGGAAAAAGATCGTCTAGTTAAAGAGAAAGAAAATCTACAACACGTTCTAGACGACGAAAGGAATCTAAATGAAAAGGACAAAGTGTCTTGGCAAAACCAAATAAGTAGCCTGGAAAAACAAATTTCCATGGCCCAGGCAGAGCTCGATAAATTTGTGAAAAGCAATTCATCTTTGCAGAATGAGAACGATGGTTTGAGAAACAACATTAACAAGGAAAGAGCTTCAAGCGTTGAAGAAAAACAGAAACTGGAACAAGAGTTGACTGCTCTGAAAGGTCACAACGCAAAACTAAACACAGAGCTTAGTGCTTCCAGGGAAGATTACGATTATCTGAAGAAAGAGTTTGAAAATCACAAGCAGAAGATCATTGTTCTTGAAACACAGCTGATAACGGTTCGCACAGATCTTGAAAAAGAACGAACTCAAGAAACTGGTACAAGAGATGAACTTCAAAACCAGATTGCTTCTCTTGACGAACGAAATAACGAATTGAAAGATCAAATATCAAGGCTACAAAAAGATCTAGATAAAAAGAAGAAGGAAAATGATGATTTAGCCAGAAAAAATACCGACATCAGGAAACAGTTGGACGAAGAAAAACGTTTACACAAGAACAGTCATAGTAGTTTGTACTTACAGGTTACGTCGTTAGAAGACCAAACCTCAAAGCAGCAAGAAACCTTGATAAGTCTTAACGAGGAGAATAAAAGTCTGACAGCGGAACTAGCAGAGGTGAGGGAGAAAACAAAAGCACATCATTACAACCAAGAGAACCTAGAGGATCAAATTGCTTCGTTTCAAGTTCAGATAACTAAACTGAAAGAAGATATTGCTAATGTTAATAGGGAGAAAGATCACTTCAGTTCAGAGAACAAATATTTGGCAAATCAAAGTGCTAAACTTCAAGAACAGATAACAACACTAAACATAAGCCTATCCGATGTTCAAAAAGATTTCGATTGCCTGGCTAAAGAAAATGAAGAACTGAAAACTCAGGTTGCTGTCTTGCAAGATGAGCGCACCAAACAAGATCAAAAGATATCACTTGTGCAAAACGAAAACGCTTTCCAAATCTCAAATTGCAGTAGTTTGCAAAATCAAGTTAGTGACTCAAAGCAAAAGCTTACAAAACTTCAACAAGACCTGGTGAATGTTCGAAAAGAGAAGGATTCCTTGACAGCAGAATTAAAAACTCTGCGAGACGAAACAAAGTCGGACAAAGACAGCAAAGACAATTTTCAAAGAAAGATTGTTTCTTTACAGGAACAGCTTGCCAGACTAAAGTCAGAGTTGACCAATACGCAAACGGAAAAAGATTCCCTTACAAAAGACAACAAGGACTTGAAAGGACGGAATCATGTCGTCGAAGATCAGATTGCAGCAGCAAATAAAGAACTGTCACAAGTTCAGATGGAAAAAGAGTACCTAGTCAAACAAAACGATGACTTCAAAAGACAAATTGCTGCCTTTCGAGATCAGATTGCCAGACTGAATAAAGACTTTTTGAATATACAAAAAGAAAAAGATGCTTTTGGAAAAGAGAACAAAAACCTAAAAAGCCAAGTTGTTCTCCTTCAAGATCAAATTACCAAGGTGAACAAAGACTTGTCGAATTTTCAAAAAGAAATAGACTACCTCAACAAAGAGAAAGAGGAATTGGACGACCTTCTGATCAGTGAAAGAAAGCATCATGAGCAAGCAAGGCAAAAACTGGAATGCCAAAGTGAAGAACTTCAAAATCAGCTCAAAATTCTTCAAGAGGAAAACATTAAACCTGCTGTTGAAGAACAGGTCCTATGCCAGGTAGAAGATACAGTGGATGCCGTGCCAGACGACAGTGCGGAGAGACTTCAAGAGCTACAGGTTACCTTTGATAGTTACAAAGAAGAACAAGAAGGAAAAGTAAGCAATTTGAATGCTCGTATCGCCAGTTTAGAAGATGAGCTCGCCAGCATACGAAAACTAAAAAAAAGCCTAAACGACGAGTTGTTGGCTTTTAAGAATAGCTCACAGTTAAAACAAGATCAGTTGACAAGGTCCAATGAGCGCAACAACCAACTAAAGATTGAACTTACTAACAAGGAACAGATGATAACTGAAATGCGCCGGAAAATGGTAAAACTCACTGAGCTTGAATTAGAACTGAAACACTGCAAGGACGACAACGACGAACTAGAAGAAGCGCGGGCGGAGATTCTATCACTTAAAGATGCATGTCGAGACAATGAGTTCTTGAGAAAGATAATGGGACAGATAGAAAACGACAGAGAAAATTTGCGAAATGAGAGAAACAAGCTACAAGAGAATCTCACTCTTCTTAACCAAGATCTGCTGTACTTCAAGAGCCTAGAGCCACAGTTGCGAGAAACAAGACAAGCTCTTTCTGATCTACAGACTGACAAGAAGGTGGAAATAGAAAATTTGACACTTCGCATTAGGGAGCTAGAGAGCAGCCACACATTGGTCGAGAAGACAACAATAATTGAAATTGAGTCAAGGATTATGATCAAAGAACAAGAGTTAAAAGAGCTGAAAGAACAACTTGACACCAAACTCAACGAATGTGAATGTCATCTTAAGGAACTACAAGACACAAGATCCGAAAACGCGGAGCTCAAAATTGAGGAAGCATGGAAACCGCAATACGAATCTCTGAAATTGCATTACAAAGAACTAGAGAAGGAGAACGTTGTACTCCAAAATGAAAAGCAAAATCTAGCCAAGCAGCTCCAAACGTTTAGGGATAAAATTTCAAAACTGAAAACTGGTAAACATGAAGTCAAAGACACTTTTAATACAAACACGGAAAGTGCTCGCAAGAACAGCGCTGTCGCTGATGAAAATATACAAGCAGAACAAAAGAAAAATGAAGAGCTCCAGAAGGAGTTAGAGCAAGTAAAGCAAGAATTACTTAACAAAGAGAATATTTTCGTGTCTCACGAGAAGCAGTTCCGAAGCCTAAGGGTAGACGCGGAGATGAAAGAAAACAAAATTACCAAAATAAATGAAGAAAAAGAGCAACTTCGAGCACGAATAACAGAGTTAGAGTACGAAATGAAACATCCGAATCAGCCTACCGAGAATACTCCTGACACTGAAGTGAAGGCCCTACGCACTCAGATTCAAGAGCTTGAAATTGAGATCATCTCGCTACGTGCACAGCTTGAGACAAAGATTGTGATGATCGAAGAAATCAGTCTAGTAAAAGAAACACTAGTTACACGAATTACGGAGCTGCAAAAAACGGTAGTTACTCTCAAGAATCAAGCTAACGACACAGAAAAAACTATTTACGCGAAACCCATTAAGCCACAAAATCAGTCAACGCAACCAGAGTCAAACGCAATCAAATCGTCGACCCTCAATATTGAAGTGCAAGGTTACCCTGAAGTTGTCGAGTTTGACGTACTGGTCAACGAATTGGAACCCTTGGAAGGTAAGCCTCGAGAGATCTCAACTCTCTTTGTACCAATAAAACCTGTGTCATCAATCTTCAAGCACCAAGAAATAAAGATTCAGTCAGAATTGGATCAAGAGGAGAAAGTGATCGTTGTGCCAGTTACTCCAAAGAGCAGTGGTCGAACTCCAGACGGTAAAGATTCCAACATTTTGGCCGTGCTGGTGAAAGTTCGAGATGATGACAGCGACAATATCAGCATTGCGTCTTCGTTTACCTCAATACGAGCACGGGTCAACGGTGTTCAAGAAAACGAGATAAAAGAGGAACATGAAGAATCTCTGGAGGGAATACCTAGTGACAAACAGGTCGGACCTTTAAGGTACAAGTTCGAGTACCCAAAACAGGGCCCAACAGCCTTACCCTCAATTCGAAACACTCCGCCCATCCGATACCCAACCCAGATATTTGATGTCGAACCTGATGAAGACCCGCAAGTGGCTATAAAGAAGCATTCTCTGTCAGCTGTTGAAAAAGAGTGCTTTGTTGAGCCCGATCCAACAAAAGATAGGCACCAGCCCAAACAACATGTGCCTGATGCGAAAAAAATGATAAATAAGGTTCCAACCGTAGAGAGACTGGTACCCACCAAAGCGGATCTTATACTCGCTGCTCAAGGATTAAGAAAAATCACACCAGTGAAGAAAGATCAACGCGAGGGATTTCCTCTTGACAACAAGAATGCAACAGAACCAAGGAAAAAGTCATCTTTTGGCTCAATTAACCAGCCCGACCCGAGGAAACGAAGTCTAACTTTTCCATGGACTGAAGGAGAAAACGGGCTGCAACCAAATCCAACCGATGTACGACTGACTGATGGCAATGGCGCTTTTAGACCATTTCCAAAAACCCGAAAACCCAAAGGAACGCTGACCGTTGAACAATATGATGTGCCAGCAGAGTTCAACAACAATTTCACTCCCGCTAACAAGCCACGTCGTTTTAGTCGAGGGAGCACCGAAATATTAAGCGAAGAAACTCCTCAAAGTCCTCTTAAGATCAGCTACGTTGGAACAAATATTAATGAGCCCGAGTATCTACCCTCAGAGATAGTAGCCAGACATAGTATGGAGCCACAGCAGCCATATAAAACAGGTACTTTCCCCAGAGTTGGCAGACAACCCTTGCCAAGGGACCACCCGCAGATGATGAACCATCGCGTCGGCAGTGGTAACTTCCCACTAACAAGCAGACGTCGCGACATAGAGGGATACGCGTCAGATTCGTCAGCGGACTACTATAGGCCATCCATGCGCAAAGACGCCAGTTCAGTAGGTCAGTCCGCTGGCCAACAGAAAGGGCGGAAAGCAAAGAAGAAAAAGGGAACATTACGCAAAGGTCGTCGCTCGGAACATTTGGAGTCAAACCAGGAACCAGTTATGTCTTTTGACATTTGAGCACCTGGTACCGAAGGGTAAACTAAAAAGGTATTTCGTAGAACTAAGTAACACAAAACAAACTCAACTTTCAATCTAACTGTTTCACTATTACATCAGAGTTTCATTTGCGTTTTTCGATTTCTCCGCAAACATGTCAACCACGAGATAATTTTTGTCTTTAACAACCAATAGAAGTGACATGAAAGCCGTAATCAGAAGTTTTATGTAGATTTCAAAGATGCAGACGATAAGTTCAAAAACGTGAACTAAAACTTCAACCGTCTGCTACTGCCTCTTGAAGAAGAAAAGAAACAACTCTAACTTACACTTAAATCATCTTTTGAACCCATTATTTCGATACTTGGAGTTGGTCGTTGTGTTGTAGCTACTTTTTCTTTATGAATTTTCAATCTGAGCAGTCGGAAGGAAAAAAAGACTTTGGCATGATGGAAACCCGCCTACTTGCCACCGTCTTCAAAATGCTCAAAATACGTCTACAAGTTTTGCCTAAAGCTTTGCCACGATCTTCAAAACTACAACAAAGCTCTTGTGAGTACAGTTCTCGCGTCACTTCATTTGACTGTAAAAATTGTTTTTATGACCTCAAATTGTCTTACATGGATGCGAAAATTCTAACAACTTAGTAGTTTTGAAAGTTTAAAATTGACATTCCTGTTGCATTTTGCAAATGAACTACGGCAAAACTAATTGTAAACAAACATTTCATCGCTCGAAAAGTCAAAAAGAAGGGTCCTTTCAAAATAAGGTCATACATATCACGCTGAAGCCAAAAGCAGTTGAAGACTAAATCAAACTAACTTGAGCCTTTTCAGCTAAAAAGCCGAAGCATTCTTTGTTCACTTCAGTCATTGACCAACTTGTGCTGTAATAGTAAAACATGGTGATTGTTTAGGAAGCTGAAGACAAAGGGAAATGATGATTTCTACACCGAAGTTACTGCGAAACAAGAACAAGTTTGCTCAAACTTCAACGTATAATATGTTTTAAATTTTGTATCACAGACACTGAAAAATGCTACTTCTTAAAATATTGAAAGCTCAGTAAAATGAAGAACTGTTGATAGTTCTCTAACCGAAGCCCGCCAGCCAAAGGATATATATTTGGGTATCAACTCACAGCCACCAGATTCCTCCGTAGAGAATGAGCGATTCCAGAAAATGAGAAAAGGCAGTTTCTGTTTGAAATTCGAGACGGCAATTTAGTAGGTGTAGTTTACATTTTCCGTACATCACTCATATATAGTTTTGGTAAGGCAAGAGTTTGAGGAAATGGGAAACGAGTCTTGTAAGTATTCTTCTGGGAAATAACACCCCACAGCTAGCAATCGGGGATTCCGGCTCACGTTTTGTAGGGGTTGGA
>JAOBYE010096894.1:0-19967 GCA_025403585.1 Parazoanthus swiftii
TTTATTTATATATTTATTTATTTATTTATTTATTTATTTATTTATTTATTTATTTATTTATTTATTTATTTATTTATAAGACTACGTTTTCAAATGCGCTGAGACGTGATGTCGTGTTGTAGTACAGATACTCAAATAATTCATTACTGTGTTCAGTAGCCTTAAAGCAAACCGTTCTGAAGTTATACAAAGAAAATCATCAACATCCCCAGGCTGCACAGGGTCAAATACAAATATCGAAAAAATTTATATTATCCACCTAGAGTGAAATACTAACATTGTAGAATGTGATATATTTGACACAAATTAACCTGGCAAACGGAAAAATGGTCAAGTATTTAAAATATTTCAATAAATGGCTTCAACAAAATTAAAATTGTTTACAACTGTAGAGCGGTGATATATTTGACACAACTACAGTAATGTGGCAAACCCAAATATGGTCAAGTATTACAACTTCGATAGATGGCTTCAGTTTTCTATGGTTACCACTTTCGTCAACGTACTTCCGCATGTGGAACTGTCAAGATCAATATTACTATAGCCATTAGTACGTGACTAGATACTTCGAAATTTAAAAATGCTGACTTTGTCTCCAAAATAAAGTTTAGTGAGAATACAATTTGTTGTTTATATACGAACTGCCAAGAGAAATTCAAGTTGCTGGACTAAATTTTCGTCAACGAAATGGTACGTTTGTAAACTGCGAAATCATTACACAGCTGTAGCACAAATCTTTCGCGGAAATATTCCTAAATTCACAAAAATTTGCTCGCGAAAAATAACAAGCTATTTCAAAACTGGATTGCAAAGTATGATGGGACCTCTACTTTCTCCAATTGCTAAGCTGGTCTTGGCCAAAGCGGATACAAAATTACTAGTTTCATGCTTTGCTGGCTCATCTGGTTTATATAAAGGTTAACCGATGGCACGCAGAGTATGGAACAAGGCTCCCATAAATGCCCTTTGTAGATGTCAACGTTTTTGAAATAGCTGCGTACTTCATGCGAAAATTCTATGGACGTGGCCATCAATAAACCTTGCTAAGTTAGGGTCGAGATGTATTCTTTTGTTAAGGTTATTAGCACTAACATTGTTAGTTTTTAGCGCTAGTGGCAGTGTTTATTAGAACTTGTAATTAGGGTGCATTCATGGCATTTCGCCATGGAATATGTTTTAATATTTGGAACTACAAAAATTGTTTACCCAAATTAAGTCTAAGATTGTCTTTTGACGGCTTGCTATCACGTTGAAGTATTAAATGTCTTTGTTTCCGTGAATTTTGGTTCGGACAAAACGACATTTCGTGGAAAACTTCACAAAGCTCTTGAATATCTGGAACAACCTCAAGGACAAAATGCATTCATAAAATTCTGATCTAACAGTACAGGAAGCAAAACCAAATTAGGAAACTGGTATGCTAGCCTTCCTGGTTTTGGGAAATCGAGAATCATTCGGGCAGTCTAAACGATTTACGACGCTCAGTTCAAAATAATACTGCTCCCGGGTAAAGATTTATATACTTTGACATTCTATCGGAGCTTAACTTTCGAAAATGTTTTGTTTAATTTGCTGGTGTTATGGGTTTCTATATAGTATTAATATAAGTATATCGTCCAAGTCTTATAAGCTTCGGATCGTCACTACAATTAAAGTACCGTGGCGCCTCCGCAATAGTTTTCCTAAATTATTTGCAGCTTTTTCATTTGAATACCGAAGCACTGGAAAGACATCAGCCGGTTTAGCCTCACCGCAAACGGAAAGCAAGCGAAGGGGACTTGTTCTCGTCAGTGTGCCTCCCTTTTATATAATGTAACGCACTTTTCACCGTATACGGCCCCTGTTATTAAACGAACTTACAAAGCTGTCTTTGTTTTCGTGGGTCTGCCTTTAAGGCAAGAATGGTACTACAAACATATGATCTTTCTTGAAGACTCTTGGCTGAACCTTAGAACTTTGAATTTCATAAAAAAAAAGGCTTAGAATCTTGTCGATTTGCAGATACGATACGCTGAAAACCGTGATACTTATGCTTCTTCCTCATTGATCAAACTCAAGTCTACTGTTCGTTTCAAACCATTTCAAACATTTTTGATTAGTCTTTTCGTCTGCTATACCTACACGTTAACTCTAACACTTACCTTTCCAAATTTCATATTGTTCTTCTTGCTTGAAACTTCTAAAGATGTCCGTACTGCTCTCTTCATTGCTGCCTTATTATCGTGTTCCTCGGTTGAAAGATCGAGAGCGGCCATTAGGTCGAGCATCTCGCGCATGTTCTTGGTAGCAAGGATACCCTCGATGTCTTGTGACTGCCGGATGGTACCTTGACCAACCGTCGCCATGTTTGCTTGAAAAGTTCTTGTTGGATCTTCCAGTGATTCTTCTCCTTCACTTCAGTTGCTACTCGGTTTCAAAACAGATTTGTAGAAATCTCAGATATGCACCGCATTTTCTGAGAAACCAATACTGCAGACGAGGTTAAGAGTCGAATGTATGTTCTTCAATTACATATTGAACATCGCTTTTGACATCAGGGGTCTACTTGCGTACTTTTGATCCATCATGTTAGAATCGATTATTACAGTTACTACTATAGACTAATCATAGCAATACATTACTCTAACATAATATCAGACTAACGGCAGTATGTCCTAACTGTTATACCGAGAAGCGTTAGTAAACAATACAGTTCCTGAAATGCGTTGAAATAAAACCCTCTCCCTCCGTAGTCTGGGACTTTTACTTGAAGGCGTAACCAATCTTTAGTTCAGAACACAGGTCACTCAAGTTTTTAATATCATTTTTACGCTTTTTACTTTGAAAAAGTTACATTAAAAACTTAGGTGAATTAATGTGGAATTATCATTGTTTTTAAAAAGTGTTTGCTTACACTAACTGTATAATATTAGTACAAATTGCCGTTAAACTTCTTCACCCGGGTGTTTACAATTAAACAGGCTATCTACCGTATTTCCTCTATAAGCCCAAACACTTATAAGCCCCCAGTTTGAGGTCAGGCAATAATTAGATAAGCCCCCAACCTCGAATTAGCCCCCACCCCTAAGGGCGGTTTTTGTGTTTAAGAAAACGGTATATGCTTCAATGCGGAAATGCGAGTGCTAACGGCAACCTACGCCTGCTTACATTATAACACAAACACTCTCGCTTCCGTTTATCAGGTCATAAACTGGCTAGTTTTAATAAGTTATATACATTAAACTTATTACAAATTGTTGAACCATTTGGTTCTTTTCCCTTTTCATCTTTGAAAGCCGCTTACCTGTCCATATTATTAACCAAACTGTTTATGAGTTCAAAAATCGAGAAATATATTAAGCTCCCAGCCACCAATACATATAAATAAGCCCCCAGTCCGAATTTTTCTCCCAAAGGGCTTGATTGAGAAAATACGGTCACTACTGGATTTCGTTGAACAAGAAATAAATATTGTTGTTGTTGTTGTTGTTGCTGTAAGTCTCCGTACATTGATACCGCCTCCTTAAGTAAGCGCTTTCGCCATATCAATGAAAACTAAAAAAAACAAAAGCCCGGCTCTCGAGCTCGATGACATCTGGAGTTCCACTACAAGCGGTACTGAACAATCAAGTGTTAACGGCAGCCTACGGCTGCTTACATTATAAACACGAATATACCCCTCGCGTTCCGTTTCGTCCCTTTATCCTTGGCACGCCTTTGAAAGCCATGTTACCTGTCCAAATTATCAAAACCTAGTTATGAACTTCTAAAGATCAGAAAATGTAGCGAGACCCCAGCCGCTAACACAACCCCCCACCTCTAATAAGCCCCCAGTCCAGAACAGGGGAAAATAATTTGCTCTCAGAGGGTTTAGTAAAGGGAATATGGTAACTACCAGATTTCGTTGAAAAAACGTCGCAACTTGAATAATCAACGCCTTCGTAAATAAGCGCTTCCGCTAGATCAACAAAAAGTCAAACAAATGCCCCTTGATTAAATCTGGCGCTCCCTTCCAAACCTATTCCTACATTAAACTACCAGCGGAGGCAAACATTTAGCAAGAAATTTTTTTAAAAACGTAAAAACGGCTGTAACAACCAACGTCGTTTGTGTCTATTTTGGTACGCTGTAGCGCTTTCGGACCGTTTTCAAGTTTTACTATTTTCTTCCCCGTGATTTGAAATAAAAAAAGACGCAAAAGGCATTTTCAGGCGGGTCAAATTTCCTTTATTTCATTACTTACAAAGATATTGGTAACATAACATAAAATCTTGTAAAATTCTCAATCAGAGTATTGGCTACCTGTGGATGCAATCGGGAACCATGCCAGGGGCGTTCACTCGGGCCTGAGCCGAGGCGCGCACCTAACTGTTCGCTTATACCAACCAGATTGACCAGACCGGCCCCTTGCTCTCCTAGCTATGGGAAGCAAGATGGTGTTTCATCTATTAGCCACTTCCAACATTGTACCATACAGTGAAAAGAAGTCAATAGGACCAGTCTTACAGAGCAGTGGCGTTGTATTTACTGTACCACTACAAAGACCAATGAAAACCGTGAAGACCTAAAGATGTTTATGAATCATGTTAAGCGAATTCAGGACGAGATCGTACCCACAACACCAGGCGGCGGCCCAGCTGTTTATCTTCATTGGCAGCGAATCGAATAGGCTAATGATTAATAAACACTTCAAAACTTTGCCCAAGCATCTCGGTTTTCGTAGTCGCACGGCAATACGGATACATAATCACTTTTTTCCTTCTACAGGCTGGTCCAATTTACTCTTTGACCGCGTCTACCATACACGTTACATTTTCATAGATAAAAAGTTTCAAATATAAAGGAAACTTCCTATAATGTAAAAACCTACAAAATACTAATGGAAAATTTTTTCAAGGCCATCACCTCCTCTCCTCTGTTTAACGTCGTCTCTGATCGTAAAAAAAGCCCGAAAAATAAAACGAAAAAGATAGGTTTTGTGTTAGGTAGCGAATGCTGCTTATGTAGGCAAAAGTAAAGCTTATGTGAGTGTTAATTCCTGAAAAAGAATTTCAATGCTGGTTTCAATTGAAAAAAATGAATTGGAAAGGCGACTAAAGTATTAAAGGAAACTGGCTCAGATATAAACGTTTAAGTTGTATTAATGGTTACCTTGAAAGTTGTCTTGAAGATGAGTTCTCGTAACTCAGGATGCTTGACAAAAAATAGAAGAACATCTGATATCAGACGGCCTTTTTCTCATACAATTGATATTGGTTTTTTTTAATTTTTTTTTTGAAATTTTGGGTACGGCGGTAAACAGAGAAAAAGTTATGATGACCTAAAACCAACTTAAAAGCTAAAACGGTTATAGTAGCACTTTATCACTTATGTGTTCAAACTATTTTTAGCCAGTCCTTGCTGAGACAAAATACAGTTTGTTCATCTAATTACCTAACGCTCTCCAAAGATATATATCGTTCCTTCAAGTGAACATTTCGTGAAAATTAAACATATCAAAACTCATTTCCACTGCCTGATCTACGCATATACTATTCAGTCGAGCCCAGTGCATCAAAGTATTTTGCCATCGGAAAACGTGAAACGCCAAATGGTGAAGTCCAAATGACAAAATTGTTGTTTTTACAAAACAGTTTTAACAAACTTGCTCAATTCAGGGTTTGTTTCAATCCATGAATTCTGTGTTAGTGTTTCTTCACAAGTTTTTTTAGATTCATTTGTTGAATCTTCTTGGCTCTCGAATATTCATCACTAGTCATCTCTACCCCTGCGAATACTGATTTTAAAAATTAAAACTATTCTTAGTTTTCCTTGCTCAATTGCATAATGAGCTATCCGTGTCATCCCTATAGTGTTTTTTTTTCAATTTCTCGTTTTATATTTACCAATCCACAATATAAGGGAAGCTTTACATATCGATTTTACCAACGAAAAACGTCAATTTTACGTTTGGGGGTGGAGGGGGTTGGCGGAAGTGACGTTTCTCTGTGACACGTCTTGGGAAAATTCGATATTTTGTTAAAAAATTCTGGACTTTTTGGAAACATCTTGGAAAGGGATATAATAACTTTTGCCTTTATATTCATTGGTCAGTTCCTTATGTTTTTCACAAAATTTATGTTGTTTATATAGTAGTCTTGGATCAGAGAGAAAATTTTGTGCAGACTACTTTTTGTTTACATGTTGATAGCAGCTAAAGGCAGCGGTATAGCGCAGCTCAGATATCAAAAACATAAGAAAACGGTATCTTTAATAACTTTGTTATACTTTCAGCGCTGTCTAGACTTGCTTGCCGCTGGGTGTTCTTTATACGTTTTTTTAAAATAGTGTTTATACACTGTTCAGTTTGAAACGATGATTACTTAAAAGCTGTTTCAAAGGTAAGTAAAATATTGTATGTTTAATATTATGGTCCTGGGTTTCTCAATTCTGAGGCTACATTATAAAACTTCATCGAAGACATTTTAAATAAAGTCGTAGAACTTATTCTCTGTTAACCTTAAAGACTTTTACAATGTTTTCAGAGCACAAAAATATCGATAAAAATTTTTGACGTTTCTAAGGGGGGGGGTCTCGAGAGAAACGTAGAATTGACGTTTCTTGTGGGCAAAATCGATATGTGAGGCTTCCCTAAACTACATCAAAATACTTGAAACCAAGTTATTTGTCTTGTATAATCAGCGTGATCGAGTTTACTACTTGGAGTAACTTCTACCTTTTGCGCTCTATTATATACTGGCAAATTGTAGTTCTTTTTAATAGTTGAGTTTTTAAGTGAGAAAACAATCGTACTCTAATGATTAAACTCCATGTTCCATATAACACGTCCAACAAAGTAAAACAATTACCGTGCACGTGATCTAAATGACCGGTGCTGTGTGGTTGGCACTTAACAACTGATAATTAAATAGGATGGCTGACGTGCATTAAACAGGGGCGGCAAATCACCATTTGGTTTCTGAACTGAACCCGAAATCACTTAGCATAGTCTTTTATAATGGAATTTAACTGAGGAATGAGTTACTAAATTTAAAGATTCCTGATAACCCCTAAGAAAAAACTCGATACAGTATTGCATACCCTTCTGAGGGACCCTGGAGCTATCCACCGTCTGGGCGAGGTAAAGTTAGAAAAAAAGGAAACATGTATCGTAAAACTAAGACTCTTCCTTTACCCTTTATGTTCCCTCACGCCCGACGGATCGTCCCTGGATCCCCAAGAATAAGTGCATAACTGTACTTCAAAAATACTGATTTTACATAGCTATATATTTTCTAACAGTCACTACAGCCCTCTTCGAACATCTGTAAGTTGTAAACTACTGTTCATACTGCAAGTGTGGCCTGACCGACCCCAATTGCATAACCTGCTGGTAACACATATAAACTGTTGGACGCTTGACAGGATCCGTCTGCCAGCAGCTCTCCATTAATGACTGCCATTTGGAAGTTGGCGAAGTTTGGCCATTTATATGACTGGGGCGGTGGCCCTTTTTGACACACTCAAAAAAGTGGCTAAATGTCGCACCCAACTTCTCTTCGAACACCTCGCGGCCATACCACATCTCCCACATGATGAGCCCGAGGCTGTAGATGTCTGCTTTGCTGCTGTACATTTTTTCATCATAAACCTCGGGTGCCATATACACAGGGGTACCACAAAGCGTGCCGGTTATGTCTTGTTCCAGCTTTGTCAAACCCACATCACTAACCTTGATTTGTCCACTTGTTGACAACTGCGGAAATTTAGCAACAATCACCATGTTTCAAAACTACTTCAGATAAACTGATAGTCTTTTTAGACTTTTAGGCTAATCACAGCCGCTTAATCATGACCTTCTTATGCTGCTTGTTACGTTATAAGATACATTTGTATGGCATGATCCGGTTGTCACTATGGAAGTGGCGTGACAAATTTGATGTATCCGCTACACTCGTAGTGCCAGCCCCGACCCACCATACAAATTGAGACACAAAGATACTGTCGGTTAACCATAAATGGATTAAAGAGTTATGAAGGGTCCTTGTGCATCCCAGCCCTCCGGTTCGCACTCAACATGAACGGTGGTCACTGCAACCTTCCACCACTGCATGTGGAACCGACACATTTACTCACTGTGAACAAAGCCAGATGGCCTAGGGGTGGAGATGGTTTCATTCTTGTAAAAGTTCAACCCAGTAACATAGACACGTTTTTATTCTACTAAATTTATGTACCGTTACATACCAAAATGTTGTCCAACTTCAAATCACGATGTACGTAACGCTTGCGGTGGATGTGTAACACAGCACGGATGATTTCCCTGAGCCAACGAATCGCTTGCTTTCCTGCTAGAAGCGATCTTGAGGGGGCGTTTTCTTGCGGATTGTTAAAGATGTGGCTCTTCAGAGATGTTTTGCACAACTCCATGACAATGTAAGCACGCACTTGTCCGTCACTGGTTGTTTTAAGAACACTTCCATAGAACTTGACAATGTTTGGATGCTGTAGCTTCCTATGTAACATGCATGTATTTATTAGTACAACTTCAAGAACATCTTCACTAAGAAATTCTTCAAAGCGACCTAAAAATGGTATTTTCAGTGTCATCTAAATTTGAACGTCGAATTTTTTTGTGAGAAAGCTTTCAGATTATGACAAGTTTTTTGACATTTTGGTTTTCGGTGCTATCATGAGATTGTAGGATTAAATTTTATTGCCCTGAAAACAAGCTCTTTTTTATGGGGGGGGGGGGAGGGATGATTTGGAAAAGTCTGATCGGATCCTTTGTTATCTTGCCTTACTTTCAGAAAGTGAAACTCTAAGTGAGTGAGTGAGTCAGATGCTTACAGTGGAAAGAAAGGAACAGCGGTTATATCTACGTTTAAAGTTAGGTAACAGAAAGCCCTGTTGAAATAAGGAACAACTGAGTTTATCAGGATATTTTTTAATAGAACTAGACGAAGCAATAAACGTTACACACAACACATGTTTGCTGTCAAAGATACGTGTTAAGTGTTGTATACACCACTTGCAAGATTGTTTCAAATGCGGTTCCGTGTAGATGTACATATAATAGCATATAATACTGGTATAAAATGAAAAAAATTATATTTGGTACTCGATCTCAAAGGATAAATACGGTGTCATAAAACAAATGCACAATATAATGCATTATGTACTTTTTTGTTTGAAACTCATATCTCATTTAAACATTGCTGTAAAAAAATATCTTAAATTTTCTAGCTATTTTTTTTTCTTCTTAGTCATCATTACTATTAGCCTTCCTTTCGCTAAATTGCGCGTACGTGAATGTAACCACACTCGCTGTCTATTTTTGTAATTGATTTATTGTTATTGAATTGTGAAGAGATACTTTAGTGCATGATATGTAGAAACTTCCTGCTTGTTACTGATAAGAAACTAGTTGAAAAGATATATTTACTTCAAACTAGTCTACACCCAAACAGCAGTCATCCAGAGGCGGTGTCTTTGAAAGTACATAAAATGGTGTATATAATAAACTAAAAGTATTTTACAAAAACTTTCATGAAAACAAACCTGAGGTTATCCTCTTCTGCTAAAAACTGCACCACGTTGTGTTTGGTCAGCACGTCAGTGTAAGCCTTCACAGCTATGTCGATGACCTTTGGCGCTTTTTTCTGGCGGAGCTTTCCACGATACACACCAGCAAAAGCCCCTCGGCCAAGAAGATTTTCACCTTCTTCTTTCCATTCCACGTGCTCGGTGTTAAGTTCCAGTGGAAGGTTCTCTGTAATGTAGAACATTCCCAGGACACGTTGCAGCTCGTTGCTCTTTTCCAAAATTGGATTGTACAATTCAAATATCTTATCCTGTGATCGGGCCTCATCTTGAAGTTTTTCACACAATCGTTTATCGGCTTCAATCAATTCAGGGATGCGAGATACTATCTGCTCAAGACATGTAGCAGCGTCTACAAATTGTGCTTCTACGAACTTCGTGAGCCCGTTAGCACTTACGTCGTCAAGGAATCGTCTAGATTCTTTTTCCATTACAATGCAAGGATCATTCTTGAACTTATTGGCCCTTTTATTTTGTTCCACTTTATCTTTCACGGCCATGACACCCATAACTGGAGCCCCGATAACAAGTGCAGCAAGTCCGAATGGAACCCAAATTGGAGAGGTGACTCCAATCATCACCTTTGCTTTGACGGGTAGATCTTTCGCGTTTAGGTCAGCGGTTTCCATCTGATCTTCCGCATTCAGGTCAGCGGTTTCCATCTGATCCTCACTACCACTTCCTGGTTTGACAACACTTGACTCTAGGTTCTGCATCTGCTCCTCGAAGATGTCATACTTGATTAGGCAGTAGCTCTTCAGTGACTCTCGGCATTTAGCAAAGAGTCCATTTTCTTCCTCCCAAATTTTAATGTTGTTCTGCAAACGATGTTCGATGTACTTTCTCACATTGCTCATCGTTTCCTCTAACGAGCTTCCAGCTGGTGGGACTTCCTCCAAGGTCCAGTGGCAGAACTCCGTCTTAATACTGTCAGAGTTCAGGTAATTCTCCAACTGAATGACAGTTTCTGCTACATTTCTCAGCATATATTTTCGTAGGTCGTCTATAACAGTTTGTTGGTCTTCTGCTAACAAACGCAACCTTCGAATGGTGCCTTCCATTTTAGACTGCGTCTCTTCGTGATTTCTAGTTGAATTTTGCAGAAACGCTTTGGTATAAAATATAACTCTTGCAAGTAGCAAATACAACCATCTGCAAAATAAATAAGTACATACACCCCGTTATTACCAACAAACCTGAGATTAGTATACCAGTTACGCAAATATATTTCAAACTGACGGGGACCATGGAATGACCTTCCCATCCCTACCGCCTTCAAGAACCAACTCTCATAGATTGCAAGGGAAAAATAGATGTAGCGAAAATATTTTATGTTTATCTTGTAATTGTCTCAAGTTATCTGCATTTTTTTCTTGGATCGCAAATTTTCGAGATAGCAGGCTTTTGCTATCCAAAGAATACTGCTTAGATAAGAGCCGTTGTTTATACTCAAACCAACAAGTTAACAGCTTTGGTTCACAAACATTTACAATTCTATGATTTTTGCCAACCTGCTTGCAGACGCTTTAGTTTTCTTTCCGGAGATGCTGAGTTTTGAAGCCAAAAATTTCATTTTTTTTCTAAAATACGTAGTGAAAACGCTTTTTTAAACCCAATGTTTTCTCTCCCTTTTATATACGGTACCGTGGTAGATTATTTCTTTACTTACTTCCAAGAAACCTCTAGTCGTGCTTGCATACTGTTCAACACCAAGCGTTTGATGCTGGTAAGCAAGTTGGCCAAGTCTTCATTAACCACACCCAAGTTCTGGGCGCGTGTTGCCTTTGTGGTGGACAGGTAGATTATCTGTTTGTCGGTATCTATGCCCGGCCAACTCTTCTCCAACTTTTCAGTTATATGAGTCTTGACATCTCCTGCTTCTTTCTGCGGGATCGTATCCCACTTATTGCAAACAAACAGGGCGTTACTAGGAGAGAAACCTGCTTGCTCTTCCACAGACATTTTTTTTACACAACCAAGAAGTTTTTCAATCTGCAATAGAAAAATATTCAATATAGGATTCAGTTAGATATATCAAAAAAATTATAATTGACTTGTTTTTGTTAGAACTACCTTTCATTAAATGAATTTTCATTAAAACTTTCTGTTTTGGTTGTAGTTTTGCCCAATCTAGATAAATAAAAATGATACAAAAAAGAATGCATTTTGAACAGTTCGCAGTATGTCTCTGCTACATTGTCAAAACTTGACTAAATAGGAAAAAAAAGTTTCCCTGACGGTTTTACTTGAATGCTAAGTAAGACTCACATTTTTAGCTTTCAACTACTGAAACGGACATAACCATACAAAATTTGAGAAAAACTACTGTTGAATTACACATTCGAAAATTAGTTATTGTATTTCCACGATAAAGCCTTTCTCCCCGCCGTCATCCCTACGAAAACAGGAGACTATTATTTAACGGTGAAAGCACTGATAGATACCAAACAAGGTGTGTACGTTGTCTGTATTTTCAGCAAGGGTTAATGGAATAACTGCTTTAGTACCAATTGGGTTTTTAGGCAGTTGAAAACACACTAAAATGGCTTCTCCAAGAAACTCAAAACCTTTGCTTCTTCAATGGCTTGTCATTTTGTTTCTGTGAGGCTTGCAGCTAAAACCTTCAACGCTAAAAAGTTTGCTAATGACACTCTTTCAAGCTGTTAACTTAGTTAGCGTAGATGTTTTAGTGCAGTTCCGAGAGCGCCGATGCATTTTGTGCAGTTTTTACTGTTGTGAAGGCCTCGAACCGGTTCAAAATGGTTGAAACCGTTAACGGTCTCGTCCAGAACACAAAATAAGCAACGTTCATTTTGCCATATCTGATATAAGTTCACCAAGACCTTCCATCTGACAAAGTTTGGAGGATTTCGATTTTTCAAAGTTGTGCGACATGGTCGATAATCACTGACAGCCGCTCTTAATGTGCATATATTTGAATAAAGGGTGGTAATAACTGGGATCAGAGGTGATCTGCCTCCTTAAACTTTCCAATGAAGCAGTTTATAATTTTTTTATTTTTTTTTGGCATTCGGATTTTTTTCTGGTTGTGGTATTCACAATTGCTTTGCTGTGTAAGTCAATTAAGTGAACAGTTTCGTTAAATTACGCTTTTAAAGTAGTGTGACCAACAAAGCTTTATCTCATACCCTGTCTTTTTGCACACCTCCTGCGTTGGTACTATTGATGACGTAAATAAAAGCGATTGCTTCAGGCAAGTATTGCATAACTTGATTGTCCATGATGTCTGATTCACCGATGCCAGGGCTATCCACAATTACAACGCCATCCTTATGAGAGATGGTGCAAAATACTGCCAATTAAGATTGTGAAACATCTTCCCTTATTACAAACTTTCCTTTCAGGAAAATTCTTATATCTTAACAGGGTGAAGCGCATTCATATCTTTGGTTTAAAGTGAGTTTTACCTAGTATGTTGTTGTAAATTAGAGCAGGCTCACGATCGATAATTTCTGTGACCCTTTTGAGTTCCAGTGATTTTTGATATAATCACATAGATGATCGTCAACTACTCTTCCACTAGCGGGAAAACAAATTCTGGTTCTAAATGGCCGTCTAATTCCCGTTTAGTTTTTAGTCACACAGACGAGCAAAAAGTGTTTTCTTTTATGGTGCTTGGTCTGCGTTTAATTCTGTAGCAATGTTTGTTTCAGCTTCATTTGTCCAAATACCTTTGTGGAGCAAAGTTCAAGTAATACATAGCTAACTGAAAACGCTCCTGTATGCAAAGCATAAAACCTTTTTATTTATTTTTGTAGTTATATTTTTATTTATTTATTTATTTAATTTTTATTTATGTATTTATTTAATTATTTATTTATTCATTCATTCATTCATTCATTTATTTATTTATTTACTTACTTACTTACTTACTTACTTACTTACTAACTTACTTACTTACTTACTTACTTACTTACTTACTTACTTACTTACTTACTTACTTACTAACTTACTTACTTACTTACTTACTTACTTATTTATTTATTTATTTATTTATTCACTGTTTATTTGTTTACGGAAGATCTACATTCAAAGACGGAAGAATAAAACTAGAATTCCCTTACTCACTAATGACTGCTTTATTCCTGCCGTCTCGATGTTGGATCTCTTGTTTTAGAGATGTATGTAACAGACGTCACTCTTGGTATTTATGAACGAAATCTGAATGCAGGAAAATATTTCCAGTAGCCGTTCTATTCTTTATCAACCGAGATTTGGAGTGTTTAAAGAAGATTCACCTGTTTGAAATTTAGTCTATACCTTTGTGCAACTTACAGTGGCCTCGGCCTGCTTGTTCCCGGCAGGCACTTTTAAAAGAAGAAAACGTAACAGGGTGCAATGTGATGTCGAGGCAGTCTAGGAACACGGCTGAACCAATCAGCGTTTGGCTCTCTCCTGTAAGTAGAGCTCTTGCAGTTTGATTCTTAGAAAACTATAATACGGCAGCGATATTTAAAAGTAGTAAGATTTTTTTTCAAAACGTTTATAACACGACCATATATATTTGATATTTGCACGTTTAAATCAGCTAAGTAAACACATTTGCACGTTTAAATCAGCTAAGTAAACACAGTTATACATAGAAGCCAGACCAGTTTTGAAGAAATTCAGCTATAGAAAATTACACAAGAAACTTCAATTCAATTATGATAAGAAAGTAAACTTACCTGCAAAAGTGGGTGTGGCCAGAAAAGCTCCACCTTCGTGTATGGGTTTCCTTTCTCACGATCAGCTTTCATGTGAACGTATTCTGAAATTTGGTCCAAGAATGGTTTTGCCCCTTTTTCGTCTTTCAATCTAAAGCTCTTAGTTGCATGGCCACCGAGTACGTCTTTGTCCTTGAAATGAATTGTCACTGAGCGCTGTTCAGCATATTTTAGCTCACAAATCGTGGACGTTGTGCTTAACACAGAGTAAGGAAAGACCTCTTCACCCAAGATTAAATTCATCATGCTGCTCTTACCAGCTCCTGTTTCACCTGAAAATGAAGACATTAACGATTATGTGTTCAAGGATTTTTTAACTTGCTTGATTAGATACAGTTCAACTGAAAACCTACTGCTCGTGCTGCACCAAAACGTTTTATGATAGCTCCAAAGAGACCTTTTTGCATTCAGCTGAAAAGCTACTGCATTTATTTAACTGTATTGAAAAATAAACTGATGAAGTGCGGAAATGAGCTACTTCAAAAAAAACACAAAACTCGAAAACAGGCTTGCAAAGCTTGCATGTGGCTACTGTAGTATCAATACATTTAACACATTTCTCCCTCACACGTCGTATGTCAGTAACTGCTTTAAATATATCACTAAAATATGTTTGTGCATCCACGTAATTTAAGTTCAAAAAGTGATGGAAGTCACGTCATCCACTGCTGTTTAACTCTTTTATCACATATGGGGCAAAATTACTGAATGCTGATTGGCTGAGACAGAGGCCATTTTTTTTAATCACAAGGGCACTTTTGGTAATCAAGAGGGCATGATTACTTGATCCTGATTGGTTAATTTGTTGCGGTTTTAAACGGGCTTCTTGGTAGAAAAACAACGCACGTGAATGCGATTCCCTCGATAATTTGCCCTTTATGTGATAAACATGTAATCGCAATGTGCCCTGGGGCAATTAAGGATTAATTTCACTTGCATTTTTCGCGACGAGGGCAATTTGGAAAACTTTGAAAATGCGCGTGAAATTAATCCTTAATTGCCCTCGGGCCCATGCGATTACATATACGAAGAATTTTGATTGGTATCTGAACAATGCCTGTTAATAGATACCCTATTTTAGCTTTATACAGTTTTCTTGTCAATAAACCCCTGAGCATGCACAAACCCGTGTTGAAAGAGTCTTTTAACATGAACAAAACTACACTGCTGAAAAACTGTCTACTGATATCAAGACTTCTAACCGCTATCACAAAAATAATGGTAATTTTCCTCAATAAGATGTCATTTTGATTCGCAAATATTGGCTTTCTGAATACTTTCATCAAATTACGTTACTGTCAATGTGGCGGAACTGACGACGGTGTTTTGTAACACTACGGCTGCCTCCAAAATGAATGCGAAATGAGCTGAAATACAATGACTGATATTCAGATTTATATGTAAATGTTTTGCTCTCTGGTTAGCTTCAAAACTCCAAGCTAGTATGTACCTGCAACAAGAAGATAGTATTTGTCCCTTTTAAGTCGTTTCATGTGGTTACTGATCTTTGCTTGGACATCACCGAGGTTCTGATTTACGAGTTCCATTGTAGTATCATCGAGCATCTCCAGGCAAACCTCCGCCTCTGTGTACATTTCCATCATCTCGCAGCATCTTCGAGCGTCTTCCTCACTGGCGTCTGATAGTACTTCGAAAAGCTATAGTTAGAATACATAAAGTGTAAATGAATTGACACTAGATAATAAAATGTTGTGTCTAATACCACATATAAAAGAAAGATGCGTTAACTTATGACCTTCTATATTAAGAAAACAAATGTGTATACTTTCAAATGCTTTCCGAGCACATAATTAGCAATACTAAGGTAATTTCTGCCATAGCAACAGGAAATAAGCTTAAATCGTCCTTGTTGGTTAAGCAATATCTTCATCTTTTTGAACATACGTTCCTAATATTCCTATTCCTTCAGAACGAGAGAAAAAATGAGAGAAAAGGAAAATATGAAACTCAAAAGTGCTCATACAGCATCACTCTTAATAACAATAATTACTATTTTTCAAACTTGATTATTGTAGAGTTACTGCTGTGTACTCTCGCTATTTGAAGTAAGGAGTGGACGAACGCTTTGCAGCGTCGGCGATCAGCTTAAATTCAAATGATTAGATACTTCGTATATTTGAAGGTAGCACTTTTTACACGCAGTAATCTTTTAAGTGGCTCTCTTGAAGGGTCAATACCCAAGCATTGTCTTGCTATTTTCGAAAAGTGTGCGAGTATTTTTGAGAATTTGAGATACTATGTCAGGAGACTAAACGAAGGACTCAGCGTCTCTGTCCGCAGACAGTGTGGTGAATGAAGGTCCAGAAATAACTCCACGCTCGCCAAGGCAGTTTGGAAGTTTAAATCCAATGCGTTTTAATGACTAGTTTAAACTCAGCGAATGACTCTTTTTCTAAGATGACTTGGCAGCTGGTTTCACAACCTTCGCATAGTTAAAACAGAGTTCTATACTGGAACAGCTAACAGATGATTAGTTGAAAATAGCACATTTCTACCTGGTTCAGACTGATTTAGAAGACTGCTTATGCAGGAAGGCATAAAGGCCATGTGAAACGTGGTTAATAAAACTTTATTAAAGAGACGGAGAGATTCGTTGTCTTACTGGGCAGCCAGTGTAAGTTATACAAAATAGGAGATGAGTGCTCACAACGGCTACTCCAACAACTAACCTGCCAGCTGAGTTTTGTATATGTTGCCGTTTTTTGAATCATCCATACAATAGGTTATTTCAGTAGTCTAGTTTTGATGTAATGAAGACGTATACAAGGCTGTCAGTGTTTGATTAACCGAGATACTTCTAACTCTTCCGGTGTTCAAGCACAGGGAGTCCAACTCGATAGAAAAATTGATGAAAATTGCCGAGGAAAATCGCTGAAAAAAATGGTCCAAACGCGCAAATACTCAAGGATATCGGCGGGAAAGAACTTCAAGCGACTTTTGCTTGACCGCGCGATCGCCGAGGAACGGAAAGACTGGGAGCGTCCAAAAGTAGCTCGAAGTTCTTTCCGCCAATCTCCTTGAGTATTTGTCCATTTTGGACCATTTTTTAAGCGATTTTCATCAATTTTTCTATAGAGTTGGGCTCTCCGACAGATATCGTTAACGTTACTGTATATGATTAGAAGGTTTTCAAGATAACACCAAGGTTTCTAACGTCTGAGATAACCTATGTTAAACTTATAAATTGAAGGCTTCAAATGAAAGAAAATCGCATTGAAATAGAGAAATAAAAACAATAAAGATACTATAGAAAGCTCTAAAACTATACAGCATAATATAAAGTTAATGTTACGACTAAGTTAGATATTTTAATAAAGTTTTACTTATAATACTGAAAAGGATGAGAAAACAGTATTTAGTGATTGAAAACTACAAAGTAGTTAGAGTCATTGTAAAATTGTCAGCATTTAGTCACTCTTTAGCGAAAAGTTGAAACTCAAAGTCAACACACAAACTGCGTGACTTATTGCGATGACGTGATCAGTTGTGACGTCATCTAGTTACTGTCAAAAGATGTGTTAACAAACAAAGAACAGTTGTACCAAAGCTTTTGGTATTCAAAGCAAAAATTTAAAGCCAATTTGAACTCGCCTCCCCCTTCTTAGGAATTCTAGGGTTAATTAGCGTATGCACTTCCGCTAAAGGATGTATTTGAATATCAATTACTGTTTTAGTTCATGTCCTTCGCATTGTTCATCTTTGTACTGCACAAACTGACATTACGTGTACCGCTCATCACTGATTATTTGTCCAATCGCTAGTGAAGAGTGCTTCGTTTGTTGGCTAGTTTTGTCGTTTAGAGAAAGGAATAACTTTATACAGTTAAGTAAAAACATAGCCTCCTCCGCAGGCAACTCTAAAGTGAAATTTGAAGCAGATAGGGTGAATGATGACTATTATAGGATGATGTATGGTTAATGAGGTTGAAGGAGATTGAGGGAAAAAAAGAGGAATGCATAGGAGGAGGGGTGAGGAAAGGAAAAGAAGGGAAAGAGAGTCCCTCCCTTTTTTCCTCACCTCAGTCCCCGACTCGCGACCTTTCCGCTCGTCCCTTAATTCACCCTCATTAACTATACATCAGCCTACCGGCAATAGCCATCATTTACCCTATCTGCTTCATATTTCACTTTAGAGTTGTCTGCGGAGGAGGCTAGTAAAAACATTGTATTGTATTGTATTAACAGATTTTGAACGCGCGAAATTATTTAACTCCAAACAATTTAGCAGTGCACGCAGGCTTGGGTCAAGGTTATTGCCATCGGCGGCCAGTTGCTTTCGATCAGTAAACTGATGTTCGTTTATCTTTGTAAAGCACGAAACACAATGTTTATTTTAAAATGAAATCAATCAGGTTTAAAACATACCATTATTAAGCGAAACCTGACATGCAGGTTGCTTTAAATGACTTAAAATGCCAAGCCAATCAACAGTGACACAAAAGACATACGGGTATGTTACAATTAACTCCAAAACTGACCAAAAACTCTTTTGAGTCTCTTGAGGTAAAAATATTTCTTGTGATTGGTTCTTGCGCCTTAACAACTAGCAGTGCACGCAGTGTCTTTATTTAATGTGTCAATTAATCAATTTACACATGAGTATGTGTGTTGAAGGAAATATGGAACTAAGTCAGTAAATGCAAATTAAAACCGTTGAAATCTTCAAGACAGTAGTTCACTGTTAGAGAAGGCTCGATGATTCTTAAGGTCTTTGATCGAACAGGTAGGTTTCAATTGCAAATGACTTAATGTAAATTCCGAAAACTTCGCTTATTTGAGAAGTAGTGAGAAAGTGAGAGAGGAGTCTTAAAAGAACAGAACTCTTTTTAAGCATGTGAAAAATTTTGAAATACAAGTATCATTAACAATTACTTCAGCGCAGTTTAAAAGTTCGACAACTGAAACCTTCCTTCGCTCTAATTAAGTTCTGTATATCTATTTTCTCATGCAGGAACTGCTAGAGCCATATAAAGAGAAACGAAAATGCTCGCTTGCTGACAAAAGCAGGCCTGACGAATCTTGAACGCAGTACAGGTATATATCGACTAGTCAGTCGTGCGTATATGTCTGTTTTCTGAACTTAGCAATGCCAATAATTTTTTTACAACAGTTGAATACACTTAAAGGCTCCACATCAACCTCGTATCCCAAGTTTTTGCAACTCTTCTGTTAAACTTTTATGTTTGTTCTTGTCCTTTCCAGAGGGCTTCCGCATTGCTAGTAGAACTAATTTTTTTGGAATTCACAGATCCCATTCCCTATACCAGACTTCTTCTCTGTCCTTCGCGTACTCTTGCTCGTATTCAAAATAAAACAAAACTTGCAAGTCTTTTGTAAATCAGTCGGTTGAAAACATTTTCAAGTTACTTTGCACCGGCTTTCTGTTTTTTTAGTTTTTTAAAAAGGCGGAGTTGTCTCAGTTTTTGTAGCTCTGAGCTGCGTAGAAAGTATCAACAGTGGAGTGGCTCAGTATGTTGGATTTTGAGAGAAACACTCGGAGATTACTACAAAACTTTCTATTCTAAATATCGGGCAAATGAGATAATGGTCAATCAAAAAGCAGCGGTCTTTTGCCGCCCATTTTTCGAAGCGCCTTAGTCGAGGTCCTAAAAATCAATATTTCCAAGGTCGTGGCCCAACAACCAATCACAAAGTTCTA